>VWZU01013213.1:371961-394635 GCA_013397095.1 Sterrhoptilus dennistouni
TATGCTGCATTCTTTGCTCTCTTCCCTTGGCTCATGTGCAGGACTGTACTGATACAAGTGCCCACAGGACAGCAGCACTATATAGACATACAGACATACCCAGAACATTGACAAAAGCTGCACTTCTTCCACCATGGATGAGGATATGGCCACTGAAACTAGTCTATCAAATCTGAAGTGGATCTGTTTGCATGCAAAGCTAAACACAGAGATTATGGCACTGCAGAGTACAGTGGTCAAGGCCTCCACCATGACAAGTGTGGAACATATAGCAGGGCTGTGTACAGCCACTCTTTTCTCTAGGACTGTGGCTTCAGCTTAGGCTTTGATCTGTAAATCCTCAACTGATTAATGCTCCTCTATAGGAAGAATTTCCTCTTGGGGAGTGGGAGCCATGCACCTCTTCAATCATACAGCCAACTTCTCACTGGATGAATTGCATGGAAAATGGACATAACCATTTTGGGTTATGATGAAGAACCTCTATCCCAGGACAGAACAGTCTTCCTTAGCAGAAAGTCTCACTCTGATCATACTGCAGCATGCCTTGTGGCTTTTTTACAGATCAATTATTGCTTGATTTACTGTTATAGGTAGTGGGAAACTGGGAGAAACACTGGGAGGTTTTGTGACATGGTAAATCTTAGAAGCTCTTTATCATAATTTATAAACTTTTTTTTCCCTACTAATTGTGCACATTTCTTAGCTGCAGAGCTCCTGTCTGCAGTACAAGCAGTGAAAAATGTTACCTGGATAAGAATATATTTACATAATCACGAGCTAATTACTGTTTGTCATAAGTAAAATCAAGGAATTATTACCATGCACAACTTGTTTAGTTGTACATGGATACAGTTGAACTGCTGCCTTGTCCTACCCTAGAACTGGTTATATTTGCAAACAGTGTGCAAAAAATTACTCCACTAACAGCCAGATGCACTTTCTGTTTCAAGATGTGCTGCTCTCTCTCTTCCCTCTGCTTTTTTTAGGTGGCATTCCTCCTGATTTAATCTAGTTTTCCTGTGGGTGGAATCTGGCATAAAAAATATGTAAAGAGCTTTATACCCATCTGCATCAAAGGTGCTGTATATATACCGATTAGCAATAATGACATTCAGGCACTTCAGGTGTATTTGAAAACAGTTGGCAGTGCTTGATGTTAGAAACACAGAACGACTCTATCCTCAGTTAGGTAAACTGGGATAGCCCTACTTGTTCCAGCTGAGCCATACCAGTTTATTTTAGCTGAGGATCTTGAGGATCTGACCCCTAAACTCAAGTCCTTCCCCAGCAGCAACTCAGGACCCAGCCAAATGCACACTGTAGCTCCTTGTTTTAATTAAAGAAGTGGAAATTATTTTCTGTTTTGGAAAGTTGTTGGGAATGATGTATGGATAACAGCTTGAGAATTCAAATTATGCCACAGATCAGCATGACCTGCAAGAAGCAAAAATGTTTTGACTACTACTCTAAGAAAAATCAGGATGGATGTCATAGATTACCCTTGCATGCACAAATCCATAGCTGCATGTTTTATGCTGTTTATAAGTAGCTTTATTAACTGAAGTTGACTGCTAAATTTCCATGCTTGTTTGGGAAAATTTCAAAAGTAAACAGTGGGTAAGAACACTGTGCTATTTTTCCACAGTTATAGTTTTGCACATTTTTTGTGCATTTCAGAATTTTTTGTACCTATGATCAAGGTAAAAGAACAAATCTAAAAAATTTACAGTTAGTCTTTGACTTTTGGAAGTACTGTGTTATGTACAACGCACTGAAGCATCAATCACACTGATATGATAAGAACAAGACATATAAAAGGATTATGTTCTCTGAGATTTTCTTAAATCACAGTGCTGCTAACTTTACTACATGCTTCTTGTACATTATGAAAAGTCCCTATCAGCTGTATCCAAGTAACTGATATGTGTTAACACAGTTCTCTTGTCTTCTTTTCTTCCCTTTCTCTTCTTCCTTTCCCCCTCTTCCTTATTAAAGGCAATTTGTTTCCAGCTATCTGCAGGTTGTTATTAGAATCTTACCTTTAGCAGATTACAATTGCTAGAATCTGATGAGTTTTGATGGTCTTGGTTTTTTTCATGTAATGTCAGTGTCATTTGAAATTAAAAATATTGAGACTGTTTCATAGTTACCTTGATTACTCTAAATGGACAAATTGGCAGTGCTTTACTTATGCTAGTGTAGATATAAGGAAAGAGAGCTCCACAAATTCAAGAGCTGTTCTAAAACAGTTGAAGATCTGATTATGCAGTTGACACATCTAGAGGGAATAATACTTCATTGCTGTTATTTCTCCCAGTGTTTTGTGTGTGGTAGAACTACGGAGATTTTTTATACTTGTCAAGCAACCAAAACCACAAATTCTGTTTAAAGTCCTCTAATGCAGTTGATATGCTACTGGAAATCTAATCAAAGCTACTTTACTGAATATAGTTGGAAGACTTTTTAATCTAGAAAGGAAAAAGGATTCAGGTTAGGAGACTGAGGGAAGCAGGTGTTTTCCATTATGCTGCAAATTTTGTTCCTAAGGCTTCTTATGTTTTCTTCTGCATTGTAGGACACAAATATCTCTCATGTATATATTGGTCACAGTTATGAGTATTTAATAGTGGTTCAGGAGAAAGCACGACACACAACTTCTTTTCAGGTCTAGTCTTCCTGTCAAAGGCATTACAGTGTTTAGGCTGTATACCTGCTTTTTTCCTAACAAGAAAGATTATTCCTCAAGCTAAGTATATATATTTTTTTCTGTGACATTATACAAGTAATAGTATTCTTTTGTACTTGTACATCAATTATGGGAACAAAAGCCTTACTAAGCACAACCCTCTTCAGAGTGAATTTGCTGTAGCACACAAAAGAAAATCAAAATAAAAGAAGATATTTATGTAATCAGTGGTAATATGTGATCAGCTCTATGCCTCTGTGTTTTTAGGCTTCTGTTCGACACTTTCTTATGAAACAGTAGGATCACTTGTAATAACATCTTTGCCTAGCCATATTTGTATTGATATGTATAGAACAGCGTGTTGAAACTCCCTTCTAAGAAGATGCTTGAAGTCACATAAAATAAACAAACAAATAAACAGACAGACTTTTCTTCCTTAAGCATATCTTGTTGTGATCATGGAAGGTGGGACGTCCTTCTCCTGTTTGATTATCCTAGACTATTAAAATCAAAAGCTTGATATGTTAAGTACACATGTCCATTTAAAAATGTGGGGCTTTTCCTCATAAGCGAGACACTTTTGGGAAATTATCCTTTTACTGAATATGTTTTCATTTCCTTGGAAAATGTATTGGGGTGAGGAATGGGGTAGGGGGGAGGGAGAGAAAGAGAACCTTTTTTGTTAATCCTCTGCAGGAAACCACAACAATCAATCCCCCTTCGGCAGCTGTTTTGTTCTTCAAATATCCTATCACTTTTTAAACTGATGGTGAAGGAAAGAATGCATTAATTTTCAGCCAGATTGGGCTTCAGGAAAAAAGCAAGTTCTAATGCTGAAGAACAACATGGCATAATGTTGTTTTTCAAAACACCCCCAGATTTGTCTTTCTTTTTAATGTTCTTCACTTTGCTTCTTAGAAAAGGGGTTAAAATTAGTAGGCACATTTCATATTAGCGTATTTCATGCAATAAAGCATAAATTATTTAAAATAACACGACCTTTTATCTTGCACCTTTTGAAGGAAGCAAATTAAAAATGTAAATTGGGAGCTAATTAATATGCAAATGTATTCATTCGCAGTTAACAATTAGCAATTAAACCTGCAGTGTCTACAAAGAGCACGGACAAAATTAGTAACTTAATTTATCATTAAAAAATGAAAACGTACACAAAATTTTAATTGACTTTCAAAATATTTCCCCTGCTTTTTCCCTTTATTTTTAATACAAAAAATCATATTGAGCCTTAGATATATAGATGAAACTTGCTACCTACAGCTTTCTGTTGAAGTTCATTGCAAAAGACTGAAAGGGAATCATGTTAGGAAAAGTTTGGCTTTTACACGTGCTGAATTAAAAAGACTGCTGATTTGTGTTAGTTACTCTCCAAAATGTAAGTATTTCAGGACATACAGCACATACCCTTAGTGTCTAACTAAGCACACAGAAAGTGTGTGTGTGTATTTATTAAACATGCAGAAGCAGTTTGAAGGTTTGTGCTTTGGTGTTTGATGCTTCAATAGAAGAACGGGAACACAGGATATTAACAGACAATAAATAGCTGAAAAATCTAAATAAGATACTGTGGACAGATAGTCACGCATGTTTATATTTAATGCTTGGTTTATTCCCCTTTTACCAGTTTTTCATTCCTTTTACTTTTAGAGGAGTTAAAAAAAACCCTCTGCATATATTACGGCATTTTATGTCCATTTTCTGTGTTTTCTCATAATTAGCACTGCTCTTTCTGCAGATGTGAGCCTGTATTTTTAAATATTCTCTTTCTAATGTCATGCAGTGTATTATAAACAAGATGTGGTTAGTTTTACAGAAATACTCACAAATATTTGTTTGTGTAAGAGCCACAAGACTAGGATCACTCACATTTTTGCCCTCTTCTGTACATTTTTCACAAATACTTTCTCACCAAAATTTTGTTTGAAAATGTTGCTCAGAAATTAATATAGTGTGATGTTTCTAGATGTGCATACATGGAAATCTTCAGCTCCAGTAAGTCAAAGATCTTTGTGTGGCCATTTTAGGAGTCCTTTGTGGTGGAGAACATTATCCAACTGAGGGGCAGGAATAACAGCATATGGCCTAGGTGGCCAGGCATGCAGTGTGGTAGCACAGATTCCAAGCCAGGCAGGATTTGCCAGCACCTTGGTTCAGGCTCTTTGTGAAGTACAACCAGCACATAATCAAATCAGCAATTGTAATAACGAGTTTGCAAGCAAGTCAAGAGCTAAAATATGTACGTACAAATTAATCATCATATCATTTTAAATTTCAATCAAAACACAACTTTGAATTTGTCAATCTGTATATGACAAAGAGGTAAAATAATCAAATAAATTAACTGAGAATGTGTAACTTTTAGTTTCCTCTTAATCCCCACAAGATCTGTATTTGTTCCTTGTTTGCAGCGTTTTTACAATGTTATTTAAATAGCATCTGCTATATTCCACTTGCAATTACTCTGTTTTAATCAATTTAGAGTTAACTTTTTTTTTGTTAAATTCACTTTTATTGACAAAGCCCTTTGGTTGTTCCCTTCCTCTCGTTCTGTTGTTTCCTTTCAAAATACTCAGATTACAAGTATTTGCACTTGTTTGAAATAGCCTCTTGTTTGATGAAGCCAGGTTTTGCTGCCAACAGGACACCTTTGTGTGCCAGTGTAAAGCTGACAGGGAATTGTTGTTACTGGGATTTGTTCTCAGGCTGCTTGGTAACTTCTGGCTCCAGAGCTGGGAAGTGGGGAAGGCAGCAAGTGGGCGAGCTCTGCGAGAGCTGCCCGTGATAAGCGTGAGGCAAGAGACTCCCTTTTCTTCCTGTGCTCTGTCCTCGAAAATACTGCTTATGCAAGGTAACAATAAACCAGTTAATTTGGTTCGATGGGCAAAGGGATGCCTAATTCCATGTAGATTTCAGCAGTTCAATGTGCTGAATATTGTCACAGCTGACTTGAATTCTGAGATTGTTATTTTAACCCTTTACTCATTTCTGCACTGAGATTTTACATATAAGGAGTTAATCTAAGAGAAATGGTTGCATCTTGTCTAGATATTTGTGTGTATATATATTTGTATTATCCATTTTTGTATTTGTGGGGAGAAAAAAAAAGACCATATAGGATGTGTGTGGAACAACTTTTTGCAGACCTTTCTAATAGATTCCAGTCCTTTCACATTAAAAAGATCAAAACAAGGAGTTTTAACTAGACACATTGTTTAGATTAAAAAAATATTTCAGGAACAACTCTTTCTAGCTTGTCTTGATAATTATGCATATTTTAATTTGTAAAAAATATCTACATAGATATCTAAGTTGGAACATTATTAAAATGAGAAAAAGTTAGGAATTAAATGAGATGCTTTATACACACATGCAGCAATAGTTCAGGCATACTGCAAGATTCCATTATTATAGACACTTCAGAAGCACGTATGTGCACACACTCACTTGCTCATTAGAAATATTGCATTTATATTTCATGTGATTTCTATTGTGTCTATGCGTCTTCTGAAACATTTATATTTATATGCTAGAAAAATATGAACAGTATGGCATAGAGGACTATTAAAAAAAATATTTAAATATGCCAATGGACCTCTCCTGGGTCTTTACTTTGCAGCTTCTCTAACTGGTAAATTAGCAGGGATTTTTTCAGGATGCACTTGTAGGATTTGACCATATTTCTCTACTGGAAAAGTTATTTCATGGAAATAAAAATCTGAAGATAGCTGCACCTTTTTATCCAGTGCTGGGTTTTAAAGAACTTAATAGCCTCTCAGTATTTTTAATGCCTGTGATATTACACAGCTAACAAATAATTTCAGAATTCAGTTACCACAATTAGGAATTTGAAGCAGGTGGCTCAATAATGGGGCTTTTTCATTTCATTTATTAGAAGGGGGAGGAAAAAGCCCAGCAACGCAGAGCTTCATTTATTTTCATCAGCTCCACAGTAAGAGCATGGCAATTTGCAACACCAGAATCATTTCAAGTACAGCTTTGCATACATCATTCATTTCTTTAGTTTTAAAAGCTTCTTATCGTTCAACCAAAATTTGAAAAGATAATTTCCTGTCTAAAGTCCAATCTGGTCTGAGCATCCTGGCTGCTTTTTAACACTATGTTGGCTTTCTTGGTGAGCAGATGGAGTGTCGGTGTTACTGCTGCGTGACCCCCAGGTGAGTGTGACTTTGCCTGTGCGTGACACATCCGCAAGCGAGAGCCGCGCACGGCATCCAATTTCCAGCTCCAAGTTTGCCTCACCTTCCCGTTCGCTGGGAAGAGAGTTTAATTTAATTTCGCTGCAGTCCCCAGGCCGGCAGCAGGAGCAGCAGGCTCCCGGCAGGAGGATGCGGTGTTTGCAGCCGCAGGTCGCACGCAGGGCAGCGCTCGGCGCGGCTCCGCGGGCTCGGGGCGCGCAGCATCCTCTGCACCGCGCCGCTTCTTACCCCGTGCTCTGTGTGTGTGTGTTGCGGGGGGGATATGGGGGTCCGCACCCCGCACACAGCCCCTCTGCCGTGCAGGGAACGCCGCTCCCGAGGCACTTGCCGGCCCAGGAGCCACTTTGCCGGGTTCTCCACTAACACGATGTGTTTATGCTGCTTTGAGAACAACAAAGCCCTGTTGTTCTTGCGCCAGAATAAAGGAGTTTCACACTGCGTGGAGGTGCCTCGATTTCTGCACGTATCGTGAGGGGTCTGGGCACCAAGGAAATGTGCTAATAGTCTAAGGCCAGGTGACAGGTCTTTCTCGCAGTGCAAATAGCAGGTTGCTCAGCTGTAAGTAAAACAGAGGCCTTAAAGTGGCCCCAGGCGCTGCCAGCGGTAGAATTTGCACCCTCAGAGTGTCTCACAATTTAGAGATCAATTCAATGCTTCAACCACAACTATATGCTCTGTTGCAGAGCATGGGTGGGCTATTGCTGTCCACTGTCTGTCTGAGAACATGCAGCCCTTTCTATCCATAGCAATTCCCATTAGAAACCTCCCTCTGGTTCAGAATACAGACAGAAACTTTGTTTGGAAGCAATCTCTCTGAAGACTTTGAAGCCCCCCTGCACTGTACCATGGACCCTGTGAAGCTGAACCAGCTTGTGTTTGCTACTGGGCTTAGTGCCCAACAAAGAGCCCCTTACCATGGCAGAGAGAATCTGTTACACACAATACCATATTAAGCAATTAACAGGGTTGTGGGGCTGAGCCTAGTGCCTATCCTCTGCAGTTTAATCATTTCTCTGTTTGCAAGGTTTCTAGCAAATAAGACATACATGTTCCTCGCATTAGCACATCAACAGTGTCTATGGGAAAGGCAGAGACACAACGTGCACTGCTGATCTGCTCAGGAACAGGGTCATATTGGGCAATACTAATCAGAGGAGGTGCAGCTTCTCAGCTGACTGCTCCTGTTCTGATTGCACAGTCAGCTGCCTGCAGACAGGATGCCTTCCTGGTAAGACCTTGTCCAAACACGTTCAGCTCCATGTGGAAATCTTGCAATTCCTTGTATGAATATGTTCTTGACAATAAGCATTACTGAAAAGATTCTCCTTTTGCCCAGGTGTTATTGCTTTCAGATCACATAAGGAACATTGGTGATAATTAAAAAAAAAAAAAAAGAAAAAAGAAAAAAAGGAAAAAAAAAAGAGGACATATGATTCTTAGCCTTAGAAGCTCTCTTCTGCAGAGGCATGGGAGGGCTACTTGGCTGCACAGGCACAGCCTTCAGGGCTGTTTGAACCAGCAGTTTCAACACAGCTCCACCTGCCCTTGCAGTAGGAGGGTGCCTCAGCCCCAGTCTCAAATTCTGCAGTCCCAGGGAGCAGTTGCCCACCCTTGGATCTCCTCTATGCAACCACTCCTCCCACTGCTGGCACAGCTATCTGCTCTTTGACAGAAGCTCCACAATCATGTATAAAATTGTTCTTTGCCATGCTGGAGGGAACATGAACCTCCTGATGTTTCAGTTTAGATTGACACAGTCCACAGTTAACATCAGCCCAAGATACTGTATGGTACTTCAGTGTAATTCGCTGCAATACTCGGGGTAATGGTAGGATTCCACTGAAATGGGAATTGTGCAACTATGAAACTGGGAGACTGGATCAGTCCATTTACATTGAGGTATCTATGAATACCTTATATGCTGAATATCCAGAATAAAGTGAATTGACATGAAGAGGCAAACTCTGTAAACTGACTCACTCTGTGTACAGCCCACACAAAGAGGTAAATAGGGATCAGATAGGGAAAGATGCTGTAGAGGGTAAAGGAAGACTGTGCAGTGAGTGGAAAACTACTGCAGAAGGAATGGACACTACAGACTTGAGCCCCAGTCTGAAGGAAACACTGAAGCACTCCAGGTCTTTCATTCCCCATGTAAAAGTGGAGATGATTTTATCAGTCATCTAATGAAATGATTTCTGAGTATAACTGAAATAGGGAGATATATGTCTAAGATAGATGAATGGACAGATGGTTTACAGTCTCATCCTGCCCACCTGCTGCAGAACACAGCTAAGCCTACTACAACTGTGTCATTTGTGAAGCATAGGAACTGCTGGTCCAAAAAAACCCCAGTGAAAAATGCAATGGCAGCAGTAATGAAGGCAGCTCTCACATTTGCACAACAGTTCATATTTCCAACCAGCTAACAATTACTTCAAAAAGATGTATCAATGTTATTTTTTCGCAGACGAAAACTTGAAATCCTGATGTGATCTATGCTACTGGTCTCTTCCAAACACTGGTTGCCTCAGTAAAATAGAGATGAAGACTCTACATTGTGACATGGAGTAAATCTGCTCCATCATCTGGACTTTGAACTTGCTTACTTTAGAAAGGGAAACATTGACTAGTGCTTAGTTTGTTTCCAGAATAGAACACTTTTCATTCTTTATGACATCCTAAAGTAGCTATAGCCAGATTCTGCAATGATCTATTTGACAGTAGGGAGTCCCATGAAGTCTACAATAGTTCTTACTGACTTACTACAATAGTTCTTACTGTCATGCCATAAATTTTACTGGAATGATAGAAGACTCACATTGCTTTTGTGATCAATGAAGCATTTCCTTATTAACCAGGGACACCAGTCCTGTCTTTTCTGAAGTTAGTGAGAAATAATATTGCTTCCTATATATATATTTTATAAGGCCATACTACTACTTCCAGTGAATCAGTAATGAGTTAAATATTGGCATTAAAATTGTTTACTTCTGTTGAATGGTTTGTTGGTTGCTAGAACCCAGATTGTAATTTCTGGCTATTCTCTGTTGTTATTGTTTCCCCTCAAAATTTAGGGAGAGGAATGTTGCTACAGCCTTAAATTTATCACTAAAAGCTGATGCATGTTGGTGCAATGGAAAGAGGCTGGTTTTATTTAGGCATTCAGAAATTGATATCTAATTAAATTTTGAAATGAAATGTTAAAACCAGTGGGTGACAGACTGTCTGTAGGCGTGTCCCCTGAGGTGCTCCCTATTTTATTTGTTAATGATCTTTCTTCATTGCCCACACTAAGCCAAGCTCTACCAACAACTCCTATAGCACCATTATTCAGCATTTAATTTCTTACAATCTTTAAAAAAATTAAAATAATAAAAAAATCCACACTGTATTTAATTAGTTGCTCATTTAAACCCTCAATGGTTGGTTCTCTCCTGTGTACAGATACTTACCTCTACCTATTTAAAATACTAAAGTATTATTTTGCAATCACAAGATTCTGGCATTGACAAAAGTGAAGTGATATGGGGGTAAATTAATGAACTAAAACTGATATGACAAGAATATGCAGGTGACCAAAGACTGAGATCTGATTTTAACTATTCTACTTAGAAAAGCATAGATGTGTAAAGAAATAACTTGAGGGCAGATATGCAGCCTCAACCCAGATTTTTAAACTTTTGCTTTTTGCAATTTTTCATTTTTTCTTTCATTTTTCCCTGTCTCCCTTCTCTGTTAAATCAATGTCAAGAGGCTACTTCTGTCTGATCTTAAATGAATAGAAATGTTCATTACCTTTAGGTCTTTGCAGTTATCACTAAAGAAAATATTTAATATTTTCTTCAGTTGCATTTTTATGTATTTGTTTGCTTGGGTTTTTTTTTGGGGGGTGGAGGGTGTTGCTTTGTTTTGGGGTGGTTTTTTTTGTCATCACTGATACATCTCTGATATAAAGCAAGGCACTGGAGAAATGCATTACCAAGTACATGCAGTAGTCTTTTCAGCCTGTGCCACTGGATGGCTCAATGTGTCACAAAAGAAATCTCTGTTAGCAGCATAAGTTAAATTCAGTTATTCAGTTTGTGAAGAAGATACTTCTCAAGGAGGATCTGAATATATTTTGCTAAAGGTATGAAGATCAGAGCAGCCATGGTGGTCATGTTATTGCAAACTGTGAAGTTTCCTTTATCTACAATTGTGCAATACCATTTTCAAAACCTCGTGTAAAAGATGGATATAAATTCTTCTCCACAGAGAGCAAAAATGGTGTTGGGCAGCGGAGTTTGCTTTTTGATAAGGAATCAAGAATAGTAGGTAAACACTAACTTGGTGGCTCAAAATTTGCCTGTTCATGGACTTGGTAAGAAGTGTTGTTTTGGCTGTTCCTTACCACTGGCTTAAACAGTGACCAAGTTAGGTATATGTTGGAGCACGTGTCTGTAATTACACCATAGAGACACACTTCAGAATAGTTCCCTGCTTCGACAAACTCTAACAGTTTGCTGCACTTTTGTCTGCAATACTGACTTCAAAACACATGCAGCTATTTTTGTTATTTGTACCCTGTTTTTCTCTAGGAAATGTACTGAAACAAACAAACTTTTTGCAGTTGCTTACGTAAGTTGGCAATCATTGTTTTTTTATCAGCCTTGATACAGATCAATAGCTCAAATCCAGCCCAAGATTAGAAAGTAAAACTATCCATGTTCAGGTCCCTGAGCTGTCCTGTCCTATGTGTTTTGGTTAGTAATGATGGCAGGGAAAAGAAACCAAACTCACTCTTTCTTGTCCTCTGCTATGGATCTTGAAAAACATGATGCAGCTTGTTAATAATGCAACTCTTTATTTAAGATATAGTTTGCTGTACCAGCCTGAAATTTCAACTGCTCTTTGAATGATGAGGTATTAAATTGTCTGCATTATAAATACGCTTTTGGAGCTGCTCTGTTTTTTGTGATAACTGTGTTGGATTCTGAGTCATAAAGGTTATAAAACAGATACAATAGACTATATTCTGCCACAGAGGTGGCATAGTTCAGCATGAGTGAGTCACTGCTCTGAAGAAAGACAGCGCTGATTTTTATGCAGGGTATTGCAAGTCAAGCCTGAAGTGCATTGGCAGAGCTGCATTGTAGCAGGCAAAAAGCTGCTCCTTAATACATACCTAATTTTACTCGTACAATTCACATTTTTCCCAGATACCCGTTTTCACAGATACCCATCATATAACATTCTAAACTACATTTTCATGCAAGTCATCCAGGATCATTTCAAGCAGTGAGAAGGGAACAAGTGAAATTCTGAGCCATTATAAATGGTCAACTTGGCAGGTGCCAAGAGTAGCATGTGTGACCATACTAAACAAACTTGGCTGGGAAACTTGAAGTTGGCAAGTATCTTCTACCTGCTTCCTTGTCTGCTTCAGTTTCCCTCTTTCCTCAGCTGGAAAAATCTTACTTACTAGAGTAGTGGAAATCTTGCAAGAGTAAGGTTTTCTTTTTCCTCCTCCTGCCTCTGCTTGTCCTTTGCTTTACAGTCTGTGCTGATTTGAAAAGGTTTTCCAGTTGGCCATGTCTTCTCTCCAGTAACTCCAGTTTTTTTCCCCTTGCCCTCTTTTGTCTGGACTGTCTGCCCTCTTTGTGCTTTATCTATTTCCTGACAACTTTTGTGCCCAGAATACCAGGTGCAATTCTTTTCTCCTTGCCACCAGACCAAACCCCTCAGCTGCCCACTCCTACCTGCTGTCATCTCTGTCACTCATCTGTTAAATCCCCAGGCTTCTTTTATTCCTAGGCAAATGTCCCTTCTGGTTCTTTCTTGGAACATCTCCTAGAGGTTTTCTGAATATTTTTGTGTGTATATTTCTCATTATAGTTTTGATATTTTTTAATGTTATTTCCTCTGTTAGTATACAGTGGGGGAACAAGACTATTTTAACGTTCCGTTTTGTTTATTAATACCCTGAAATGTCTTGCAGCTCATTATTGATGTAAAATATAAATTCAAAATGTATCAAAGGTGAATAAAATACTATTAGGCCACACCTTTAATGATTCATGGATGGATTCAATTCAGGATGATATTGCTCTGGTACAAATGACCACATAAGGGCAGATAGGTTGTTTTGCATTATGCTATGTTGTTAATTTGAAAAAAAAAATCTAAAAATGGGGTTTCACAAGGAACTCTTCAGATGCTCTATAATAATCTGCATTCCTTACCTTATGTTTAGCTTTCCATTGGGGGAAAAATAAAGCAACAACCTTGAGGCTGCGAGTTAAATATGTCATTCTATGAAGAAAATTATCCATATGTCCTTTCAGTCTTTTATGCTTTCCATCTTTTGGGTGTTTAGTAACTAAAGATTATTATACATAATAAATTAGAATCTTAATCAGTCATAAAACTTCAAATACTTCTACCCAGTATATTATACCTGTAATGTGAATTAATTGCTCACAAATGGCTTGTTTTAAAGACCAGGCACAAATTTTCAGGATATCTCTAGGAAGGTAGATACCTACACACACATACCTCTTCCTTCCATTCACCTTTGTGATTCTAGGATGATATAATAGTTTTATTATTTCCAGCAGATGCTCTGGCAATTCAGAGATGTGACAAACAACATTTACAGGAAAAGGTTATGTATCCTATCTGACCAATCGCATATAGAAATGGCAAACTTCCATTCACATGATTTCCCCTTTCAATTTGTTTATATGAGAAATATTCCCAAACATAGCCTTTCTCTCTTTCATAGGACACAAAAATTGGTCACTAAAATATTACATTTTGAGCTTAATCTAAACAACAGAACAAATATATCAGTGCTGAAGTGGCAGCAAGTGTATCTTTAGCTGGTTATACAGGACTATATTGTTTCTGGTTATATAGGTTATATTATTTGGGGTTTTTTGAAATTTCTGGAACAGTTGTGTTAGTTTTTTGACGCCTGGGGTGTGAGTGCTGATGCCACACCATGGGGTCGTGATTAAGAGTGAGAGGCAATGTAGCATCAATGTTGAATAGGTACTCCATGATAGCTGACTACAGGAAGGGAGCTATTCACTCCCAAACAAGTACTTGAATAACATCCTACATGAGCAGGAGAGATAGACAGCATGTGCACTTTGGGATAATTCATGCAGGGTCGAGCAAACAGCACCAATGATTTCAAGCCTGTGCCAGGCAGAACTGTCCCTCTGCTTAGAAAGCTGTCTCATGCACAAACAATAAAAAGCCAAGTAAACAGCAAGCACTCGGGAAACATTTTCAACTTTAAATAAATAACTTAATAAAAAGGGTAAAACACGTCATCAGGCAATCTACTGCTTTTAAAAGTAGTTGTACCCTCTCAAGTTTTTACAACTAGAAATGCAGTCAAAGCAGGCTCTATTTTGGGGTTCTGCAGAAAAATTATGCATTAAAAATATGTTCCTACTGTAATGATAATTCTCAAAAGGCTCTTTGAAAATGAAGGAAAAGCAAAGTTTACTTTGGTCAAGGAGACGGGACACAATTCTAAGAAATATTCAAGCATAAGTTATATAAAATTCATGAAGCTGGAATATCTATTCTTTTACCCATCAATTTTGACCCAGCTAAGTTACTTTCATCAGGAGAGATGGAATGCTTTATACTTATGGCCTTTCTAGCAGTCAATATAGTATTGACTGTATTGCAGCCAATGTAGCCAGTGTGGTGATGAGATACTGTAGTTTTCACAAGCTTTCATTAGGTTTGCTATGAAATGCCATGTTCTCATATTAGTCATCCTCTCTGCTTTATATCTTAGAAGATGCATTTCAAAACTGTTTTTAAAGTACATTATTATTCAGCTGTTCACCAAAATAGACCAATATACATTACAATATGTTTACGAGGTGGCAGTCTTACAATTCAACAATTTAAAACTTACATTCCATCTGACATAGCTACAAAATTGTTTCAAATGGCAGTGCTTACTTTTTGGAGCAAGCAGTTCTAAATGAAAAGGTTGATGGCTTCAATTTGATTATTAGCAAGTAAAAGAACACTGATAGAAATATTGCAGTCAGTATGTTGATATTCCAGGGAGAATGAAAAATGTTTAGTGGACAGTTTAGAATACTGTCAGTATACAGTGTCATAAAAACTGCTGAACTTGCTTCTTTATTTATATCATTGATGTAGGTTTAATACCATTTAAATATCTTCAAAGCCACGTCATTACTGAAAAAAATTAGCTGCTTCAACAATAGATTGTAAACATTCCTAGTATGCTTCAACCAAATATGAGCTATAGGCAGCTGGAGAGGGACAAAGCTTAGCATCTCCTGTCAAAAAGAAGCCAGTCTGCAGGGAATGCAGAACTCCTCACCTCCACCATGAGACATGCAAGGTCATCTTTTTGTATGTGTGGATGGAGTCAGGTTCAGGTATGTGAAAGGAAAGGAGGTGGAGGAATGGAAGGAAAAGGCAGAAATTTAACCTATTGTCCCAACAACAAACCATAACCCAGAAAGCCCATCAGATTCTATAAATTTTTTCTCTGCCCGGGTAATTTCACTGTGGCAGAGTAAAACTGATTATCATGTTTTCCTAGTTGCTGCTACTATATTAATTAATTCAATGCTTTCAGCAGATGTCTGCATGAAAATACAGTAACTCAACTTGAAAAAACAGATCTTAAAAACAGAGGTCTTAGGAGGTGAGATTATACTCAAGTAAAACAGTAGTTCTCTGAATAACAGGGCCAGTGCCTGCGATATGGAAAATAAGCAAATGAGACCCCGAGGACAGAAAGAAGATGGAGAGGAGGAGCAGAGTTACAGTATGTCTCCTGAAGTCGAGGTTGGAAAAAGTGCTGAGATTGTGTGTGAAGCTACATGTGTGTTTCTTCAGCTTCTTAAAAGCCTTGCATAACTCTTCAGTGAAAAATGTGTTTGCAATTTTCCCCACCTACCATTGGAAAGAAAGCAATTATTAATTTATTATCAGACAAGAAGTTGTCCTAAGTTATCTAAGCACATTTGCATCAAGTTATTATAGAGGAATACCTGTCTACAAATATCCAAACAAGTGGCTCTCAAAGCAAAGAGTGCTGGTTGCACAGATGATGCCTGCACTAACAGTACTGCCCACTGAAAAGGCAGCACGGTCAGTGGGACTGCAAACATCCACCATCCCCACCTGCCTCTGTTTAGCCAGAGGATTCTCTCCTGTCTCCCTTCCATTCATCCTGAGCCTGTGCTGCTGCCAGCACATGTGACAACCATTGCCAACTGTGACAGTTGTTTTTGTGAAGGGGGACATCTGTCTACATAAAATCAGACTGGGGTCTGCAAACTCAGTCACAGAGGACACGAAATAGTCATCAGATGGTAAAAATTACCTTCTTGGTTAAAACACAAACTGCTGTCCCAAAAGTGAGAAAGACTCTATCTGACTAACGCTCACCTGAGCCAGGCTGAAGTTTGTAACATATGTGTTCAGGGGAGCCCTTGTAATTGCTGACAGATGGATCTCCACCTAAAGAGCCTTCCACCTCTACTTGCATCTCTCATGTTTTGAAATATTAACAACAAAAATTACCTTCTCCACCATACATCAAAAAACAGGAACATGAAATTGTTGAAAAAGCTATCACTATATACTCTACATGTCCTATCAATGAGCTGTTTACAAAAGGCAATGAAATGGCCTATTGGCTTTGTGGCTTTTCATAGATGGGGTTGTCTCTGAGGAATATCAACATCAGCCCAAGTCTCTCCTTGGCATCTCCTTTCTCCTCTGATTGTTTCTCTAAATCTTTTGCTGTAAGCCTAAAAGCAAAAAAGTTCTCAGTGCAGTTGGTTCCAATTAAGAAAATTAAAGCTATATATTTTTAAGCAAAAATAAAAATGACACAGACAGCATTTAAACATTTAAAGCACAAGAATAGTGAATGGGCAGGCAGTTATATTAACTCTTGACAATCTACCTTATGCAACACATTTCCAGGGTAAATGGATTAGCAGTTCAGTGTTTCTTTAATTTTTGCACAGAAGCATCATTTTTTTTGGGTCAGATCACATTTTGTAACACAATATCAATCTTGCCATACCCATGTTCTAGACGGGCTGTAGGGACTCTGCTGTAATTATGTCAAAAAATGAAATATTTCAAAATCTGATTGACAGCTTGATTACAATAATGCATCTGATTAAATTCAGGGTGTGCTGGTGTAACCAAGGAGGGAATGTCAGTGGTAATTAACTGTATTTTTGCTAAATTTTGTTGAGCATTTCTTGCTCTTAGGTTGTGGTACATTGAAACCAATGAGACACCTAGTGGTAGCATTTTTTTAGAGCTTCTTAGTACCATTAGAGATTGGGGAAAACCAGTTCTTATGCATATTTTGTTACATGTCATGTAAATTTAATGTAGATTAGCATGGTCATGAACACCAACACTATGCAGTACAGTGGCATGACAGGTTCCTTCCATGCAATGCTCAAGTATAGAATAGCAGTTCTATAAGTACTTTTTCTCCTCCAGACAGCTACTTCTGTATAATAAAGCTTGCCAGAAGACAGACAAGTATGAATTACAATGAATTGCAGTGGTTTATTTTTAATTTTTATTGTATTACATCTCCTTCCTAAGAAACAGTCAATGGCTTCTGCCCCTTTTACTTCCTCAAAGAAAGTTTGTATGAGACAATTAATTCACCAAAAATTTTTTTATATGAATATGGATGAACTTTTGATATTAAAAAAGGATGAAATGTGCTAATTTTCATTACTGCTAAACAAAAAAACCCGTTTTGTTCCAAACTTTATTCCAAACCCCAAACTTTGTCTGCTCCTCAGACAAAAACTGCTGTCTCCAATCTAATAAAAGATCTTAGGTGTTTTAGCATGTAATTTAGAAATAAAAATATTACCTAAATTATAATTTTTAATGCTCTCTCTCATGAAACTGATGAATAAATACAGAGATGAGAAATTATTATTTCCTATATTTAAATAATTCAAGGTGTCACACAGTATAATTGACTCAAAACTGTTCATTCATGGAACACAGTTCCATGCTGATATCTGCTAACCTTGATATTTTGCCTGCACATCTCTTCCACAAGTTTTACTGTCCTTTCAAATGTGTCCCTTACAACTGCAAAATCCATTCCAGGCCAATATTCTTCCCTTGACCCAGATTTTATTCCCTTTTAACAGTCTGTAACCACTGACTTCTCAAAAACCAGGTTACCTATATTTGTTCTATTTTGGGGAGTGAGGAGACACGGTAGAACAACTAACAAGGCTTTTGAATTTATTTGGTATTTACTGACTGTAATATCTTTGAACAAGTGCTATGTTTTCCTCTGTATCTGGGTAATGTTCAATAAACTTTGCTTCTTAGCAAGGTATAGATGGTAAAAATATACAAATAAGATGTAATCTGACATAATAAAGTGAAAGATAAAAAATACATAAAGCTGGCACACTCATTTATTTTCTGTGAAAAGAATTGAAGAGATCGCTAGAGGAAGTGACAAGTACATGGTGATTCTTTATTTTTCCCAACACACAATTACATTTTCAAAAAGTGGGCAGAAAGATGCTATTTTTTCTATTTTCAAGCAAAAGAGTAAATACTGCATTGTTTACGAATCCACTGTAGAAAGCATATGACAGCTTGGTGACCTTGGAAGTGATAGTGATGTCTTTAAGCAGTGGGAAATATGGAACTGTAGATAGTGAGTATAAGGCACAGAGCTCTCCCTGTTTGCATCAAAAGGCTTTTAAAAAATAGAACCTTATTCTTTCATGTATTTTTCTAGAGCCTAATCACCATAAGAAATCACTGATCAGTAAGTCCACAGCTAAGTATAAGCTCACCTCATTCAAGAGATCTACATCCTATGAGCTACAAAGAATAGCAAATAATAAGTTTATAGAATTCTGGTTTCTTGTTTAAATAGCATATAGTGACAACACTACTATTTAGCAGAGAAGTGTTTGGAGGTATGCTAATGACCACAAGAAAATTTCAAACCTCCATAATGTGCTTTAATCACCAGCTGGAGATCAAAAGCCACCATGTGATTTTATACAGCATGGGCAGCTTCCAGAACTGCCTTACATGGAAAGAGATCAATGGTAAAATTGGTAGATACAGCAAAGCTTTGCAATAAAAGCGTTTTATGTATCTTGTTCAAAGTATTCAAGTGCCTTTTAGATCACTGATTGAACCATAGACATTATAAAGTGGAACCTTTTAATACCAAAATAAATTTGCAGAGTAAAATTCCATTACAGGAAAAAGCATTGCACTGCAACAGGACAGATAATAATTCTTTCACATGTAATGGGATATATGAAATGTTTGATGATAAACAGAAGTTCTTTGCATCATTACAGTTGGATCTATGCACTGCTGCTTGTGTGCATGTGAGTGAATCTACAGTGTAGGATATAGAGTGCCCCCAGATAAAATGCATTTGTACCTATTAATATCACTCTAACTGGGATGGGAGAGACACTTCACAGTCAAGACAATTCAGTCATTTAAGTAGAGAAAAACTGCCCATGCATATGAGTTTGGACCTTGACCAAAGAAAACATAGAAATGCTTTTGAAACTCATGAAAGTCCTTTAATTTGGATTAATTTAAGGCACTTCAAACAAGCTCTAGTCTTAGAAGCTTCAACTTATTTAAAATTATTTCCTTTAACAGCTTCAAATCATGTGTCTGTTAGCATCACAAAACTGCCAGAAAAGAAGTGAAACTTCCAATGGATCTCACTGTGTAGCTTTTCTTCCACAGTGTTTTCATCAATTCTTCTAATACTTCATCTCCTTTCTGTGGAATTATTGGGTACTCCACAGAAACTGGATCTCTTCTATCCCATATTCCATTCCTCTCTTTGACAAATTAACTACTCGGGGAATGAATATAGATGACATTTTAAAAGAGCTGCAAGATTTAAAAATATTTTTCCTGCCTTGGCATCTTAATTTTGAATTTAAAATATTTTGAAGAGTACAATTAATAATGTCTTTTTAATTCATAATATAGAAATAAGAGTTCAGGTAAACCAGGTCTTACTTTGAGATTTGTTACAAATTTCCTTTATCATTTCAAGCTAAACAAACTTTACTCAGCATCTCTGTGTCTGATTCTTCATTTCTAATAAGGGGTAAATATTTGCTGAAGTGATTATTTATTAAGTTCTTTAGGAAGCTGACCCAAACAAAAGCCAATATTGTACCTTCCTTTGGTGAGGAAAACTTAGATGACCACTTTATCTCATGGGGAACTTTTTAGACAGATGCGTAGTAACTGCACTGAGTAAACAAATGGTCTCATCAAAGGGATTCAGTATTCAAAATAACAGTTTCTTATTCACTGCATTCTGAAGGAATTAATAAACAAAATTTTAAATTCCTTCCCAAAAATACAAAAATTGGTCTAACTGGAAAGATTGGCAACACCAGTTTTGTTCCTATCTATCTCTTAACAGCGCTAAGACACAATTGGATGTTGTACTGGTCTCCTAAAATACACACAAGCTCTGAGGTTTATCACTTTAAATTCTCTTGAAATGTATATTAATGGACAAACAAGACAACTCTGGAGTGCCATACTGATATACACAGAGAATAGTGATTGCTCTTTTAAAGTTTAATAAAAGCACATTAGATGAAAAAAGCCACAGCCTTAATTTAATTTATATAACCTCTTTCCTCTGAGAAAAATAGTGTGAAATGTGAAGACAAAAAGTAAGTTTAGAGTAAACACATTTTCCCTTAGTGTCAGTATATTGCCACTGCAGGATAACAAGTGGGTATGAGGGAAAGTACAATTCCTTGTACATCAGAGTAGGTGTGTGGTGAGTGCATGGCAACAAAAGCTACTGAATCACAAGCTTTCTCCTTGGAAAGTGATCATACCACTGTTCTTTTTCAGACTGTTTATGGACTCTGACAACAAGGTTTTTAACAAAACCTTTTGTGTTCTAACCATTCATGAAGTTTGCAATTTGAACAAAATAACCATGATGATTTTTTTGGTACAGTAACCTTAATATCTACTCCCATCTGTGGTCCTCAAGCCCCAGTTAGGACAACTGAGTGCATTACATGTGTACTCTTTTATTGAGTATCTGCAGTGGCACAGTCTCCCCATTCTTTTTTTTTTTTTTTTTTTTTTTTTTTTTGTGGTTTTAATGCATTGTGTGTAGTATGACACAGTGTTTGAGCAACGTATATACATTTTTCTTCTCATTTTGTAAAGTAGAAAAATAAAGAAAATTGCAGAAAGAGAACACATACTGAAATTACAAGACATTTAGTTCTATAATTTTTGGAAGAACAGAAATGTGAAGAACATAATTTACTTCAGACCCTGAGTACTACATTCTGTTAAATTCAAATGTGATTCACATGTAGAAGTGGAATATTTTTTAAAATTTCTCATTTCATTTTCTCTATCAGCATCTTAAAATGACTTCATGATCTCAGTAATTCAGTACTAAAGAGGATGGTACTGCAAGGGAAATGCTGTCACGTCAGGTAGTGTTCTTCACTTAGTTCAAACAAACGTTTGGTCTTTCCTACAAACAGTAATACCCTAGAACATTTTGAACAGTTCAGATTCTTGAACATCTCTAGTAGTCCCTAGTATTTCAAAAATACATTTCTATTATTCATAATGTAGCCCGGGAGGCCAAGGAAATCCATGTACGTACTGTCATGATGAGCATACTACAGAATGATAGTTCTTTGATTGAAGTTATTTATTACCTCTAAAACTGCAGCATGTGAAGACGGTGGCCATGAAATAATAATGCCTTTTTAAAGGTATGAAACACCCAGTAAATTAACAAAATAAAATAATTGTCCTTTTATTTTCCTGCCTCATCCCCTAAATTCCCTGGTTTGCCATGTGTTTCTTCTTCTGCACCTCTGTCACTCCACAGCTTGGCAGAAGCAGGTGTGGATGTGGGGACTTTTGCAGCTGACAGTGAAAGGAGGAATCCCTGAGGCTGTTTAAGGAAAGGCTGGACATGGCACTTAGAGCCCTGGTCTAGTTCACCTGGTGGTGTTTGGTCACAGGCTGGATTCGATGGTCTTTTCTAACCTAATTGATTCTGTGGCATCAGCTTGACAAACGATTACCACAGCCTAAGAAACCAAGGCTTCTTGTAACTATCATTTTTTTCATTGAAAACAGCTGTGAACCATTAGAACAGGCTGCCCAGGGCAGTGGTGGAGTCACCACCTCTAGAAACGTTCCACAAACGGGTGGATGTGGCACTTCAGCAGAATTCTGCGGTGAACTTGAGTCTCAAAGGTCTTCTCCAACCCAATCGATTCCATGACAGTAAAAGACTTCAGGTCTTTCCCCAGCTCGGGCCTCGGTGCCTGTTGGGAAGTGTAGTCCATGTTGGACCACCCTGCAGCCACTTGCTGCGGCCGTGGACTACTCTTCCCAGTAGGCATCGCGACCAGGGCGGGAGGGTGGTGCAGGGCCGCGCTCGGCGGACCAATGGGCTGGGGCGATGCTGGGAGGTGGCGCCGGGGCGGGCGGGCCGCCTGGGGCCGCGGGCAGTGCGGGAATTTCGGACCGGGAGGAAGGAGCGGCGCCGGGCCCGCTCGCGCAGGAGGTACTCGGAGCCAGCGGCTGCCTCTGGGGTGCAGCTGTTTGGGTTTTTTTTTTAGGCGACGAGTTCTGGGGCACTGCTTCCTATCCGCTTCGCCGTCCCGAGAGCACCCCGCC
>VWZU01013213.1:394750-464322 GCA_013397095.1 Sterrhoptilus dennistouni
AGCCGTGTTTCTTCCCAAGGGTGGGGAAGGCGCCTTCCCTTCCCTGTCCCGGCTCAACCCGTCGTGCCGGAGGCATTTCCCTGGGCCGGCTGGGAGGGAGAGAGGTGGGGCAGAGCTCCCTCAGCTTCCCTTGAGGTCTGGGGCCGCTTCCCCGCCTTCCTGGGCTGTGGGCGCTAAAGCTGCCTTCGGTGTTTTTCTTCCTGTTTTTTTTATTTTTTTATTTATTTTTTTTTAAATATTTTCTCNTTTTTTTTTTTTTTTTTGTTTTTTTTTTTGTTGTTGTTGTAGCACTAAGGCTACGTGGAGGAGGCTGAGTAAAAGCTGTGCCCTGTGCCACTCTAGAGGTTCGTCACCTTCAAGATTGTCTCGGTGTGGCGTCACCTTGGCTGGGAGGCGTTCCTGAGTTTTGCTTTAAAGTAATTTTTTTTTTTAAATACAGGCCTACAAATCAAAAATCTACGATTTTAGGATCAGGAACGGCCTGTTGTGTAAGAATTGGGCTAAGCTGGTTTGTGTCGTTCGTTGTTGTTTTTCTTCAGTTCCTGTTTCTTGTTATTCGACTTCCTTTTTTAAGATTCAAGCAGTCGCAGAAAAACTGTTGTTCTCTTTGGTTTTCAATTTGTGCTTAAGCACTCTAGGAACTATAGGCTTTTATTAATTTATAGGGAATCCGTGGACCCTTTTTATGGCTAAGAAAGATACAAAAGCTGTTGTGAAGCTTCCTGTAACTATTACTGTGACGAAGGGCTCATGCCTTCGTCTGTAGGAATAAGCTGTCCACTAAATTCTTGGGGATAGTCACCAGGTGAGGTAGGATTCCTGGTGAACTTCAGAGCTGATGGTTTTTACATAGTGTGCTAAATTATAAAAAATTTATCAAATTATTTTAAGTGTCTCACTCACATGTATCAGGTATTTGCAGCTGGTAAAGAGGTGATTTGGAGTGACACAATTTGGTACCTTACAATGCTCACTGGTTTTTTATTGCAATAACAGAGCAATGATTAAGATTTTTCAGGAGAACCTTAAATAACCTTAAAAGGAACTTTAAAAAGGTAATGTATTCTTGAGGAAGCAATTTAAAATTAGTAACACATTAATTCCTCTTGTAAATGGCTGTTTCCTACCTCTGAACGAGCTGCATTCTGAAACATTAAGTCATCTTGGTTTGTTTAGCAAAAATAGAAAAAGGTCATTTCCTTGGTCCACTGTGGTGCTGTGGTGATTGCATATTTCTCAGTAATTTTGGCTCACCAATGTTATTTATTCATTTTGTCTAAAAATACATATATTCTTTAAAATTTCTTGGGAGAGAACCTTAGAGCCTCTTCTTCCATAATTGCCATTAACTGTCTGGTATCTTAATCAGGAACTTAGATTGGAGAGGTTTTCACACACAATGATCAGCCAGTCACAGAATGTCCGATTTATGCAAGAAAATCTTTGTTCACCATCTACCTCACTCGGTGTGACAAGTCACTGACACATAAGTTATTTTTTGTGTGGTCCTTCCCGTAAAGCAGCTCTGCAGTTTTCAGGAGTTTTTAAGTGTCCTTTCTTCCCCACTCCTTGAGCAAAAATTTATTTTGCTTTTCTCCTTGTCATATTTTTTTTTGTTTGTTTTTTTGGTTTTTTGTTTTAGGCAGATGTGGATTTCTTGCTTTGACTAATGAGCAAGTTTTAATTATATATAGATTTCAGGTCTTGCTGGACCTACCTGCTCATCTAGGAGCACAGGTCACCAGCATGCCTTCTCTGGGTTGACAATGAAAATACATCCAGCTAAGATAAACAACTGTAAAAATTACAATTTCCAGAGAATAAAAGAGGCAGATCAGGAAGCAACCAGTTTGACTTGGCACACAACAGAAATTCCTTCAAAATAAATTTGTTTTGTATTCATTTCAGAGTTTTGTTGATAATGAATGGCAACAATAATTGAGAAGTGGCTATTCATATTTATTGTAAGAGTTCAAGTATCGTTTAAGTAGCAACCATAGCAGACAACGTTTGTAAAGATAACACCACTGATATGCAGACAATTTTGCACCAACAGTGCTATCTCAAGTACAGTGTATTCTGTTTCTTCCAAGATGTTTTATTATTAGGTAGAAGCCTTTGTCGTGCTAAGAGGCTTCTGGAGAGAGTTTAGACAAATAGACTTCTGTTATTCATACTTCTTAGTAGGAAAATCTTTGTTTTGAGCACATTGTAGCAACATAAAATGCTGCTGTTTACAGTCATGCACCTTGAAAATTGTTCTTGTCAGGCACCTTAGCTAAGTAGGGTCAGGTCTGACACTTGAATGGTAGTACAGTACTTGACATCCATGGCACTCTTTCCAAGGGCTTTAGCATGATTGCAGGAACTAATGAATTAAACTTCACAATACCTGTGGATAGAAAATATTCCTTTTGTTGATGAGAAGAAATATTGAGAGGAAAGTTTCAGGGTTTTTCTCTTTGTGGAGGGATGGTGGTGGTGAATTTTTAAAGATGATTTTAGGGAGAAGTAGATGGCTTTATTCCAGATGTGCATGGACAGCTCTATGTCACGTTTGTTGGTGCATAAATTTCCTGACAAATCCCTTATGTTTACTGTGTTATGAGTTGAAAAGCCCATAGAGTGATAGAATTTTGCATTAAATTTTAATTGTCTTTTTTCTTTTTCTTTAATCGTGTTTTTTTTTCCTAGTCCTGTCTTTTCATGTAGAAAATTTCTGCTGTGTCCAGGTGTCTTTGGTTTCAATCAATGGAAGATATTCAAATGGATTTACCCAAGTAAATGTGAAAGCATGTGCAGCCATTGCTTAAATATTTCCTTGGGTAACAGCTTTTTTGCAAGAGAGTGAGTGCTTAGTTTTGTGCATGCTGCCCATTGCAAGCGATCAGTGTTTGGCACCTATGGCCCGCTGATAGTTTGACCAACTTGTAAGTAGGCACAGTGCCATGTTAACAGATGGATATGAATACAGACAGCCAAGAAACCATGTATGTGTATCTAGTGTATTTGTTAAGGGCAGGGTTCCCAGCTGGGGACGTTCAAACTTATGTCCATTTTGAATTTTTGCTTTTATGGATAAAGGGAAGTTGTCATTAACAATTTTTTTAAAAAATAAATACCTTCAGGCATACAATTATTGACCATGTTAAACAAAATAAGCGGGGGTGTGGAAGAAGAGGGAAGCACCAGCTCTTCCTTTGATACTCTTGAGGAGCTATTTTAAGTAAATTTAATTCCTTTTTAAGCAAGGCTGCTATCAAGAGTCTCACTGTGAATGTCAAAGATGTGGAATGTATCAATAGGTTTGTTTCACAGCCTTTTACTGTCAGAGAGGCTACAAATTTTTCTTTTATGGGCAACAATCTGTCCAGCATTCAAGCACCTAAGTGCCTCTGTCCAAATCTTGCCCAAATTTCTTGTAATAACTCAGAGATCAAGGGAGTGCAGTCCTTGAAGCTCTTTGCATAGTTCTTGTATTGACAATAAGTTGTTTCTTAGTTGAGGAAAAATATGCTTGTATTGGATACATTTTGGTATCCTTTAGATCCTTTAGGATGTGTGATCTTGTTCCACATCTGAGTCAGTGGGCAGTGCTGCTGATTTTTGCACTTTCTTGCCTTATCTGAGTCAGCTTTGGGGCTCCAGACTTCTGATTTATTTCTTTAGCACTCCTACTAATTTCAGTCTGGCCTTTGTTTTAATCCATTTCCTGACTTAGATGTCCTGTGAAGCTGCTTAAAGGTCTGCAGTGATCTTTGTGGCCTGCTCTTGTAAATGATATCAACATGGAGCCTTTTCTACCGCTCTGTTCCTTCTGACACTTTGACACTGTTGCTTCCTCATTGCTGTGGTCTTATCTGAGCTGGCTGGAATTGTCTTCGGTGCTTGAAAGTCTCATTTTTCTCCTGTAGAAAATCTGGAGGAAGGATCTTCCTCCAAGACAGTAAGCTATGTATCACCTTGAAGATTAAAAAAAAAAAAGAAAAGAAAGAAAAAGGAATGTAGAGAGGAGTTTCTTGAAGACACTGTGGATAATGATGTGGGTAAAACTAGTCTTAAAATTTATGTGTAAGATGTGTCTTGATAGTAAGGAAGAATATTACTGTATCAAAGTGGAAATATGGAAAAGTAATGCAGAATTAAAACATCCTGTTCTGTGATAATGAGGAAGCTTGTGCAAGATAAATATCAGTATCTTCCTGTAAGTTACTTGTTTAGATATAAGTAATATATTCAGCAGGTATTCAGATGTGGTTCCATGATATAAAGATACTTCTCAAATTATCAAGGACACTAAAAAAGAACAGCTTTTGCCTGGAATGATGCACCTTCTTTTCTGTATTTGTGCACGTATTGAGTGACTGTGCTTGCTGTCAGAGTCCAGTACTCTCTCACTAGGTTCTTTTAGATGTTTCATGTATAAAGGACGTAGTGTTTAATATCAAATTTACTTCTTTGAAGATAGTTGATGCTGTGTGAGATTTCTGATTTAGGAGAGTGATATAAAATATATTGAAAACAATACAGTTGTAAGTTACACTTGGCAAAATGCAACAATTGCAGTGCACAGTTCAGTCGTGGTACTGGCGTGATTATCATTACTGGTCTCTGTAGTATATTCACTGTCACGATGCTGGTGTCCTCAGCCACTGGGAAGGAATATCTGGATTGCAACCAGCCCAAGCCTATTGTTCTCTTCAAAGTTATTTTGCTAGTTATTTAGTTTTTGCATGCTTGTGTTGGACTCTTGCCTCCTATTCACTACCCCCAAGCTGGCCTGGCTAATTTGGGGAGACATTTACACCTTCATTTGATCCAGTTAGCAATTCTGAGCTCCACTCAACTGTCATTTAGCTGTTTTCCTAAAACAAAGGCCACCCACTGGCACCCTTTGTGTTGAGGTCCTGTGAGTTCCTTTGCATTATTGCCAGAGCTCCTTGGGCACATCACCCTTCTCCATCTCCACTGAGCGTTTTATCCACTGTTGGGCTTTATTCAGTCTCATTCCACTTAGAGGGGTTTGGTCCATCACAGCTATATATACTTCAGCATTAGTGGACAGAACAACATTTTCAGGCAACTTGACAATTATTCTTGCCTTTAGTAAATAGAGAAGTGGCTTCTTTCTCCAGATGCTGGTTGGGTGACAAACATCGTTTGAGGAAGAAAATTTGTTGCAGATACACCCAGTCAGAAAAGTATTGTAGGAGGGGGAGTGCTTTTGGAACAATTGTTGCAGTTATGCAGTTTTTTATTTGGGAAATTAGAAGAAAACCTAGAGGAACATTAGAAATGAAAGAGGAAAACTGATGCTAAATAACTGAGTTTGGCTTAGGGTTATTGAATTGAGTGGCTAGACAAAAAGGAAAAAGTTATTTTGCTATCCAGAAACTTCCCAAATTGTGTGTTAATATTGCTTCCTGCTTCCAGCAAAATAATAAAATCCCACCAATGAGAATGGTATCTTTTAGAAAATAAATGTGGCTTGTTTATATGACATTTATCTTCATAAGGTAGAGGGAAAGATCAGTTTTTTGTAAAACAATTTATGAAGACCTTTCATATAAAGAGACCTAGTGCAGTCTTTGCTGTATCATGGCTGCATATTCAGTAATTTCTTTTAGTGCAGCAAAATCTGACTCTGCTAAAACCTCAAAAGATATACTTGCTCAAAATGAGGCCTTCTGCCAAGAAGGATTGAAGGTGATGGTGGATGAGAAGCTGTACAGGAGCCATGAAGCAGTTCAGAAAACCAATTGTGTTCTGGGCTGGATCCAAGGCAGTGTGGGCAGCAGGGCAAGGGAGGGGATTGTGCCTGTCTGCTCTGCTCTGGTGAGATCCACCTGGAGCACTGCATCCAGCTCTGGGCTTCTCAGCACAGGAAGGACAGGGACCTGTTGGAACCAGTGCAGAGGAGGAACATAAAGATGATTAGAGGGATTGAACACTTCTGCTATGAGAAGCTGAGAGAATTGGGATTATTCACCCAGAGAAGAGAAGTCTCCAGGAAGATATTTTTGCAGCCTTTCAGTACTTGGCAGGGGTTCTGTAAGAAAGATGGGGACAAACTTTTTAGCAGGGCTTGTTGTGATGGGACAAGGGGTAGTGGTTTTCAGCTGACAAAGGGTAGGTTTGGAATAGACAGAAGTTAGAAATTTTTACAAAGAGTCTGGTGAAACAGTAGAAGAGGTTGCCCAGAGAGGTGGTGGATGCCCCATACCTGGGAACATTCAAGTTCGGATTGGATGGGGCTCTGAGCAACTACATCTAGTTGAAGATGCCTCTGCTCATTGCAGAAGGGCTAGATGACATTGAAAAGGTCCTTTGCAATTCATACCATTCTATGATTCTATGCTGCAGGAAGAGGCATATTCCAGTGGGCTCTTATGTTATTTCTGGAAATATTGCTTATCTGAAACCTGGGGTTGTGAGAAGGCAGCAGTAATACTTTCACACTTGGGATCTCAAAGTAGGTAGTTATGTATTAGTTTTTGTGGTGACCTACTCAATGCTGCCCTGTAAAAAATACCCAGACTTTCATTTTTTTCTTGCATGCAGTTACATAGGAGAAAAAATAAAACTGTTTGACTTTTTTTTTTTTTAACAGTGAAGAGGAATTCCTCATATTACTACTGAAGACTTGCAGTTTTTCAATATGCAAGTTTAACTCTAGGAAAACTAATGAGCTTTATTTCATAAGTTTACTTTTTTCTAAGTTTAGACCTGTGATTGGTTGTGATTGATTGAATGTGATAGATTCAGAGATTTTTTTAGCATGTATTATACAAGGTCTAGTAATAGATTTCTCTTCTGAAGATTTTTACTGTCAAATTTTTTTGTGATGCCTGGGAAAATTAGTTATTTCTCACTTTTAATTCGTGCCAATGAAACTGCTTACTACATTTTTTTTCAAGTATCTTTGTGGTAACAAATTATGACTTAAGCCATTCTTTTTTGTGTTTCTTACAGATTTCTATGTAAAATAAGTTGGATTAACGTGTAACGTATTTTTTTATTATTTTCCCTTCCCTTCACTTTCTCTAGGGAAAATGCCAAATAAGAAAACAGTTGGAAAAAGAGCCCCTGCAAAAAGAAAACTTGCTGAAGTGTTTGGTGTGGGGGAAGTTCTAGCAGATACATCAAGAAAAGAATGGAAATTAGGTGTCCCTATAGGACAGGGAGGCTTTGGCCGCCTATACCTTGGTAAGTGTAGCTATCTTTGATAATTCTTTAAAATGCAGAGTAAATGTTTATCCCTATTCAAAACAATGAAAAGTTGACCCTAAGTTAAAAATGTCAAGTGTCTTCACATGATTTTTTCTACTAGAACCTTAGCTTGGGCCATGGTGTTGGAAAAAAATGACAGAAATAGAAAATGGTTGTTTTAAGCACTAGTTTTATGAGTTTCCAGTGGTAGTTAATTCCTTTTAAAAATCAAGCTCTTTATTAAAAAGAATTGAATTTTGGTCTGGCTGAAAGACTGGATTTTTCATGAGTGTCTTTTCAATGATGAATTCTGAACTGAAATTGTCAGTGCATATTATCTGGAGGCTACTGGTCAGCGGTACTTGGACTGGTTTTGACTTTGGTATTGCTTTTATTTTTTCATTGCCTTGTGAACTTTTGGCATGCCATATGCTTTTTTCAATGTAACCAATGCTAAAAACAAATCAAAGTGTTGAACTTCAGGTTTAAAGCCTCAGTTGAGGTCTTGATTTGCAATTCTGTTACAAGGAAAACTTAAAGTGAAGTCGTGTTCCATACTTAGTATCTTTTTTTACTTGGACAGATGAACAGAAAAGAGCGGTCTTGAGACTTCTCTGCTTCATTGCCCCTAGTCATTTTTCAAACAATTCTGAAGGGATGAAAGTTAATGTGATCATTATAATATAGTCTTCCTCATCCTGGGGAAAAAGTTGTGCTGGATTCATACTGAGTTGGAAAACAGGAAAAAAATCTGTCCTGCTTTTAAAATGAACAGACTGCAGCTTAAGTGGGTTAAGGAGAAAAACAGGACCAGTGGGTGGCTTTTTGCCAAAGAAGCTTTCAACTCCTTACTCAGCCTCACTCAATGAGCTACTAAATTTACTGGAGTTCCAACTCACTCAAATCCCTGCTTTGTTCAAGCCAAAGCTTGCTCTCTGCTTCCCCATCATTTGCACAAAGCTGTGACCCTGAGTCTTCCTGTACTTTCTACTTGCCTCACTTGATGTTCTTCCTATCTGTATCTTCCTTCACAAATACCAACAACTTAGTAGCAACAGAAGGTCACTTTTGAATACGTGACATGGCAACATGGAATTTATTTTTTTTTCTTTATGTCTACAAATGTCTATGTTTATAATAGTCCTAGAAGGCAAAAGAAACACTATTGAATGGGAAAAAGTTACTGGATAAAAGAAAAAAGAATGCCTTCGTTTAGTAAACTGCCTGTACTCCTCAAACAGAAGGGAGAATGCAAGAGTGCAATGTCTGTATACAGTAGCCTTCACTTATGGGGTGATTCTGTTACCAAAGGCTAAGGTACTGGTCTGTGTTCTGTCAGCACCTGGTGACTTTGCTGTATGTTTGTCCATCCTGCAAAACAAGTGAGTTTATACTGTGTGACAGTTTCCTCTCCTACTACTAATAAAAGCTTTCTTTTTAACAGCTGATGTTAATTCTTCAAAGTCGGTTGGCAGTGATGCCCCTTATGTTGCAAAAGTGGTAAGAGAGCATTTGAATCTTTACTTCACAACTTGAAAATATTTGTTCTAGGATAGAATGTGTAATTTAAAACATCTTCTGAAAATAATGCAATTGCAAAGTGCTGTTTAAAATAAACGTGTGGAGATACAGAGGAATGCTGCTGAGAATTGGGACTCCTGTGTATGAGGAACATCATAATGGAATGTCAGTGGAACTGAAAAAGACCCATGAAAGTGATCAGATTCTGTTTCATTTGCTTCCTATAAACAGCACAGGTATGACCAAATGAATGAAATCTGTCTAGCTTTTGGAGAATTTCTGTGATTCAGCAGTGAGTCTCTGAACTGTTGCTCACCACTGGATGTTGATAAACTGACAGCTCATAACTTGAAACAGCGAAACTTTAATTCTTGAGCTCTCCACAAAGTTCTTTAGATGTTTTTCTATAAACCACATACATGTTCTAATTCCTATTGAACTAAAATAATGTTGCCATGTTAACTTAATTTTTTTATCCTAATGATTAGAGAGAAGAAAAAGAATTGTGGATAGCTCATTTTTAACCCATTGTAGCAAATCAGCAAATTCTTATTACTTGAAATTTTCTTATGGTTTTAGTCTAAAAAAAAGAGTTTTTTACTTGGATTTGGCTATTTCTCTTCCTAAGGTATAAAGTTTTTTTCTTAAAATACTGTTTTTGATACTGTTCAGACACCCCAAGGTACAGTTTGTGATGACCCTACCCTTGAAATGTTGTCCCTTGCTGAAAAAAGCAGTGCTTGCTAAGCAAATGTCAGACTGCCACACTTTCAACATCAGCCTGCTACTGCTGTCTTAGATGTTTGTGGACAGGAATTCCAGACAGAGCAGGAGCCCCAGCCTGCAGCTGTGTGGTGGCAACCTGTGTTATTGTGTTCAGTCTGTCCTCTTGGGGGTGAGGGTGTCCACTGTGCATCTGTTTTAGAGGCAGAAAACAGCAGTGGCTTGGCTGGGACAGGCAGTGGCTTCTAATTACTGGCTCCTGCTGAGTTTGGACTGAGCAGGAAGCAGAGCAACATTTAACTTTCATGGAAGAATCTGATTTAACTTGCTGGGAAAACCATCAGATATACATTACTTTATGCTGTGTGTAATTGCTGTCACCCTCTTTTCCTGAGTTTGAAACACGTCCATCTTCTTCTCTCCACTTTGGGCTCTTAATATAAAAAGTTGCCCCAACTTTTGGGTTGGTCCTATGCTAGATTCACTTTGTTGGAGCGTTTTGTAAATACCTCCATTGCTAATATCCCAGATGACTACTCACTTTTAATTTGACTTTCATAATTTTGTCTTTATGGCAATAAAGAGTAGCCCCAGTCTTTGTGCTAGCCTCACAAATGACCCATAACATGTTATGCCTCTACAGTCTGGTATAACACAACTATGGATAAGAGCCCATTTTCTGATGCCTGGGTGGATTCTAGTTTTTCCATCAGCTGAAGCAAAGTGGTTAACAGCTTTGAACAATTATTAGTGTTTAACAAAATATGTGCTTCTATAGTAATGTTCTTCAAATTAAGCTATTAAAGCAGGATGGAAATTGGCTTAGTCTTTGACATATCCTCATAGTATTGATGTCTGAGCAGTCTGAAATGAATCACAGTTTTTATTAGAAAAAGAAATGCTTTTTAACACGTGGACCTTTCAGATGTCATTGTTCAGGAGTGGTTGTATGGTTTAATTACACATCATTACATTGCTGACTGGAAAAGATCAGAATTCTTAAAACACTACTTGAAGTTTGTTGGGTTTTGACATGTACTCTATAGTCTTTCATTATGTTATCTTTTTGAATAAGACTTTAATTTATGTATTTATTATTACTTTAATATATGTATTTAGGATGACCCTGAGCATAAAGCTGTAGAAATTTGTGTTTGCACTCCTTCTGGACCATTATGTCAGATATTGCCTGCTGTGTAAGCTTTTTTAGTGTTATATATGCATTTATTTATCTGTAGGCAGAATTAATGCTATTGTGGGAAAACACCTTCATAGTCAACATAAAGATCTGGTTTATAGTTAAATAGTTTATCCATTCTCTAAGTATGAAAAGATGGCAGATTTTTCTTTCTGACCAGAGAAAGATATACGTTTTCAGCACTGAGACATAATTTTTTGTGGAAGAATTTATTTATGGATAAATACTGTAAGAATTTTTAACATGTACTTTTTTTGCTGTATTTTAGTAGGAAAACAACGTTGTTCAAATTTATGTAAATTAAATGAAAATTATATATGAGAATTCATGTTCTAATAAATTAGGGTATTAATAGATAATGCTACACAGGATTGAATGAACTGGTGAACTAATGTGTGTTTAAGGTAACTGCAATACAACAATTAATCTATTTAACCCTTCTCCTCTGCATATATAATCTCTATGTTGCTAATTTCTTGTCCATTGTGGATAAATAAACTGTCAAAGTAAATGTTCAGGTACCCAAGTCCGTGTGTGTTGATCAGTTGGTCTGTCTTTGGTTTTGTTTTTTTTTCTTTTGTTTCCTCCTCCCAAGGAGAGGCCAGGAAGCTGTGTTGGCTCCATTATTTATCAGGGCAGTGCTGCTGGAGAGGGTGAGGTGCAGACAGGCAGTTGGTTTGTAATCAGGTGTCCAGGCCTAGGAGTGGTGCCCAGGCTGGGGGTGTCTGTCCCCAGCCATGTCCCGTGTCCCAGCCCAGGCTGGGACCCCACACGTCAGAGCACAGCAGTGCCTGTGGCCAGGGGAGCTCTGGGCTCTGCATTGCCCCAGAGAGACTGGACTGCACGGGGCCTCCCTTGGCTCAGTGCTGCACTCTGGCCTGTAGGAACTTCTGCATCACTACATCTGCATTTAAAAGTTAATGTTAAACCCATTTAAGATTGATGTGTATCTAATGCCATGTGATTGTATTATTCTTGAGTTTCTTTGCAGTAATTGCATACATTTTATTACTTTTTAAGTGTAGGATATTACAAAACAGGTCTTTTCAGAGAGATAGAATGGATTTGGATATAGACGAGTAACTAGACAAAAATATATTGCTTAAGCTTATCTCAAAATTGATTACTCAAAATTTACAAGAATTGAGAGATTTTTTTATTTCTTCACCAAGTTCTGGAAATGTAAAATCAAGATACTTCCCCATCTGCTGTTCTTGTGGTATTTCAAATATTTTCATAGGAATTTCTCTCTTGAACTTTACTTGTAATACATGGTTCCAATAGATTTGCCTCTTGAAAGTGGAACTGAAATGTATTAAATGCAAGGTAGATTCTAAAATTGAAATAGGCGTAGTTCTTATAATTTTTAGAAATTTTGAAGTCTTCTGTTATTTTTATCTTGGTCAACTAATGTATGAAGGGAACAAAATGCCTTATGTTCAATAAGAATGTAGCTTTTGTTAAGACTTTTTTCATTGAGTCATTTCAGGTGTTATTTTAAAATCGCTAAAGGCTACTACAACTGATGCAATCCAGCTGTAATCTGGAGAATCTGAGATAAGGTTGTTTAATGTTCTCTGCTAAACTGCCAATAATTGTTAATTTTTCTGTACATTTCAGTTAATTTCTTATTCTTCAGTCTTCTGCTGTGGGACAGTATTTTTTGATACCCTTAATGTCAAGCCATTTATACTAAAAATAGCTTTTAGTGTTCAATTTCTTTTATAATATGAATATATTCTATTGAGTTTATCGGCATCAGGTAGAACATTTGAGGGAGAATATGATTTTAAAGGGTGAATGTTTCAGCTTTTAATAATTACTAGGCATTAACACAGCAGTTTTTAACAAATTTTAAATTGTCTTAAAGGAACCCAGCCAGAATGGACCTCTTTTTACTGAGTTAAAGTTCTACATGCGAGCTGCTAAGCCAGATGAAAGTAAGCAGTCTATTAAAATGTTTTTAATGACCTACAAGCATTTATGGAAATAAAACCTGTAGAAGTAAAATAAGGTTGAACTTTGAGAATCTCTTTGGGTAATTTTCAAAATTATTTTCAAATTATTGAAATTGAATTCAGATATATAGTAAATTAGAGTGTTTTGGTAAGAAATGCTTTGTAGTTCTCTTGATAGTATTGTCTAAATTTAAACTTGAGTTGCACCTCTGTCCCTAAAATGGATATGTGATTAACTATCCTGTATACTTTGCATATGCATTTCCATGAAATAAGCAGCTCACAGGTACACAGAAACTGTAAGTGATATGACTACTCCCTTTTTATGTAAGTCTCTACTCATGCAAATTCATGAACTTAACTTTATTTGTATTTTCAGTTCAGAAGTGGACTAAGTCCCATAAACTGAAATATTTAGGTGTACCAAGATATTGGGGTTCTGGCTTGCATGAAAGAAATGGAAACAGGTGAATATATCTTTTGTTGACATATATTGGAATTTATTTCATCCAAAACCATTATCTGTTTCAGCCTAAGTTAGGTGTATTTTCTGCTTATCTCCGTGTTGTTCACTTCTGCTACAAATTTTCATGTGCATGGCAAGGGTGTGTTTAGGCACTATATAAATAGATACATTTTGTCTGTATTCTGTTTGTTACTCCTATCTGTGTTTGTTACAGTTTTTATATCTGATATTTGATTTGTTGTGAATGTTACTGCAAAACGATGCTCTTTATGTGTGTGTGGTTTACAAGCTTTTCATATTTTAATTAAAGTCAATTTCTAATGTACGAGTCCTGGAATATTATGACTGAAGTTTTTCTTGTGTGCACTGAAAGAGTATTTTCACTCACAAATATGAAGGACTTTGTGCTCTCTCAAATCTGTTCTATTTTCCCTAGGGATGGGGCTTTTCCTGGCTTATTCTGTGAGCTAGAATAATTGCTAGTCTCATGTTAAATTTGCTTTAACTTTAGGGATAAAGTTTTTTTTTACTATTGTTCCATGCCAGGAAAGGTTTTTGTTGCTTGGTATTTAATGTTAATGCCTGCTTATGTAATTGTCCTTGTTTCCTAGTGGCCATTCTCTAAGCAGCTGTGCTGCCAAGGAGTTTTAGTAGTTTTCTGGCAGCTTACAGTAGGTCAGGCTCCTTTGGGTGGCTCACTGCACAGGACAGTCGGTATGGATGTCTTAGTATGTCAGAAATATCAGTGTTTCAGTAGTTTTGACTGTAAAACTAATCTAATGTAAAAACAGCATTCATTTTGAGACCAAAAGTAAATTTAGCATTTTTTTTTAATCCTGCAAATAAAAGTGACTTTGCATTCAGGGTTCAGTGCATGAATTTCTTTAATATAGCCACTATGAATACTTATAGTTCTAGAACCAGTCTGGCAAGTAAAAGGTTTTTGTTTTTAACAGTAGGTCAAAAAAAGTTTGCAACAGATTTCAGTAAAGGAACATTGTAATTGAACATGTTAAATCACTTAGCGATTTATAAAAACTAGGAAATGTGTTTTTGTAAGTAGATGATGCTTAGTTTTGCCTATAGTGAGTTACAATAGAAATGTTTTCCTCTGTGAGTACTTGTGAGTATTTTGCTGTATAAGTAGAATAAAGAGCAATTCTTTTTTTCATGGGTGAACATTTGAGTAACTGATGTTAAAAAGGTAAGAATTGATGTACAGGGTTCAAAAAAACACTGTATTTCAAGTATTTCCCATAGTTTCTTATGAGAGAGATGTATTCAGTCAAAGTAGTTAGTACAGTTATCACGCAGATAAAATACTTTCCCTAAGTATGATTCAGTAACTTTGCTGGTTTTTTGGCTTTTTTTTTTTTGTCCTTGAATTTAGCTATCGATTTATGATAATGGACCGATTTGGCAGAGATCTTCAGAAGATGTATGAAGAGAATGCAAAGCAGTTTTCCCATAAAACTGTGCTACAATTAGGCCTGAGAATAGTAAGTTTAAAAAATGCATTTTATTTTCTCAGTCTGTCTTCCCTGTGTAAATGCCTCAGTTCAGTCCCACTTTTGTGCCGAGTCCAGGTCCTCTGGTGGGCAGACCTGGGTACTGCATTTACATGACTTTTGTTTTGTCAGCTTGATATTCTGGAATACGTCCATGAGCATGAATATGTGCATGGAGACATCAAGGCCGCAAACCTCCTTCTGAGTTACAAGAACCCTAATCAGGTATTTATAATGCATTTTACTCCTCATGTTTTAAACCTTCTATTTGACAACAATGAAAGTGCTTTGAACCTGTGAAATCTAGCAGAAGCTCATTTTTAAGAATGTATACGGCAACATTATTTCTGCTTGACATTTATATCTAGTTAATATTCTACGATTTTTTTAATGCATTTTGCTGGACAGTTATCAATTGACTATTTGGCCTAAATAGTATTCTAGAGAAATTCTTGAGATTAAAAAAAAATTGACTCACAAATAGATATTTGCAGGTGGAAGCCTAAAATTACATAGCACACTGATAAATTATGTTTGCCTGTCTGCATTGTTACCTCTTTTCTTTGTTCAAGAAGTCCATCAGATAAGTGTTCTGTTACTTGGAAAAATTGGTCTTTAAAGTGTTGATTGTTCCACTTGATTTATGGAAGTCTTTCATTTTTCTGCATTTTTTTACTCTCTTTACTATTCAAACAATGCATATTAGAGTTTCAGATTATGTATTTGTTCTTGCCCAAATGTTTTAGCTTGCGAAATATATAAAATAACAAGTAATTTCAGTTCTCTTGAAGTAACTGTGTTGTTAGTGAGAAGTAGTAGTATATAGTATTGCTCAAATGGGTCAACTGGCTTTAAAGAGGGTAGCACAGAGAGTGTATTTATAACTCTATGGACATTACTTCTTGTTTTGCTTGTTATTTGGGTTTTTGTTTTTTTTTTTTTCTTAACCTAATTTTACTGGTAGTAACTATTGTCCTGTACTTGCCTTCTGTAGCAGCAAGAAATGACTTCCAGATCAGACTGCTTTATGGAAAACAATAAGACCTAACTGACATATTGTTTTCAAATCATACGTGTTAAGATTACTAAAGTACTGAGAATCATTCAGAGTTGAACAACTCACCATTCTTAATACTTTCAAAGAAGTTATGAAAAGGGTTGGGAGTTGCATTTATTATTTGTGTATGTTTTGTATTTATAGTTCTTTAACCTTGGAATACTTTGTGGAATTACTAGGTGTACTTGGTGGATTACGGACTTGCCTACCGATACTGCCCTGAAGGAGTTCACAAAATATATAAAGAAGATCCTAAAAGGTGCCATGATGGAACTATTGAATATACCAGTATTGATGCACACAAGGGTGTGGGTAAGGATGTAAAACTCAGCAATAGGCATTTGTATATCCTTTTTTATAAATAAAAGACTTAACAAAACTCAGTGCAGCAAATAAACCAACCAGGTTTCTGATTCTAAATTTTCTTTTCTTTATGTGCTATGCTGGCATTTTTCTTCTATTTACTAACTTTTACTAATTGTATTTTTAATGTAACTTTCTTAAGTGCTCCTTAATTTATAAAGATAAGAGGTTCAGTGTATCACTTTTTTTTAACCAAGTAGAAATTGAATAGTGCTTCTGAGATCTTGATAGAAAAATAGGTCCTGGTTTTAGGAGAAAAATAGTTGCTGTTATCAATGTTAATATATTTTTTATTTTAACTCAAAAAAGTTCAATTAATTAATTAATTATGCCTATAGGCGCTGAACATCAAAAAGCAAGAAGTGAGAAAAGGTTGAATATGTAAAGGGACAGGTTTATGTCTGATTAATATTGGGGATTTATAGTGAATATTAACTTCATTTTCTTCTTAAATTTTGCTTTATTAGCATAAGAGTGTTTTCTGCAAAAATAGCAGTTGTTGAAAATGATTATTTACTTGAGGATTATTAAAGTTGAACGTAACCAAAGACAACTTGATCTGCCAATTTAGACTTCTGGTGTAGTTTGTGATCATTGTACATGTATATTGTTTTTGTGCCTTTTTTTTTGTGGTTGCTTATTTCTTGGTTGGGTTTTTTTGTGAAGGCTTAGGGATCTGATCTCATGCTGTCCTTTGTTCAGTTTTCAGGCCACATAAAATAATTCAGCATTGTAGAATATTTTTTGGGGGAGGTGGGGTTTCAGCACTTTTATCTTTTTATAGATGAAGGGAATTAAAAACTATTTTGAACAGAAAGTCAATCACTTCACTAACTTGTGCTATTTTTTCCACAACCTGAGTACTTGAAAAGCTTCCCAAATTGGGATAACTGTAGCATGTCATGTCTTTGAATAGGAGAGATAAAGACTTGAAAATTAAGTGATCCTTCCAGATGTAGGAACAATATTTTTTCCTTTCTAGCTTTCATGGTAAAATAAAGACTTAAGTAACAGATACAGTAGTGTTACATTGTTAGCATTATCTTAACATATTTATGAATTTTTACTGTTGTTAACCTGTGTGTGCTTTATTAGCTGATGTTATGGTTGGTTTTTTGTGTGTGCATATATATTTAGCACCATCGAGACGTGGTGATCTGGAGATTTTGGGTTACTGTATGGTTCATTGGCTTAGTGGCCATCTACCGTGGGAAGATAATTTGAAAGATCCAAATTTTGTCAGAGACTCAAAAATCAGGTGAGAATGTTTGTTTTCATTCTCTTTTGAAAATGAAAATGCCTTTCTGCAGAAATGCTTTGTACTTTCAGTATGTTCCCTTTTGGTGAGTAGCCATTGTTTTGTATACCCTCCATTTTCCTTTTGTGTCTCATGTATCCTTGACTTGTAATTAAAGTTCACTCGAACTATTCTGCTGTCTCCTTTTGCGTATGTGAGATGTTTATTTTTCCACCACAGTATTGGCACTTTAGGATTGCCATGGTGAATCCAAAAGCACTCTTAGCAGGATGCAGGTAACCATCAGTCATGCTTTACAGGAAGAGAAATGTGAAGTGCGAGTCCCTTTAACACCATGCTCTGATGCATGTGGCAGAAGTGAAGGCTGAAGGGGAATCTTAAATGTCTTTGAGCATCATTCCAGCTATAGCAGTACTGTTAGGGGATTTAAAAATTGTTTTTCATTTTGTCCGTCAGCCTCAATGTCAGTGTGCCTTCATCTTTCCCTCAGCCCAGATCAACCTTCTCCTGTCACATATTTAATGTGAAGAGAGCTGTCCCAGCGCAGCAGTTTCTGTCTCATTAACAAGTATTTGTTATTTGGCTTCCTTAGCATTGGTATGTGAGGGTTGAAAATGGACCAGTTCTTTTCTTCAGTGTTTTTCTTACTTTTAAGAATCAAAAACTGTTTGATATGGGCCATCTGGCATTCATCAGGTTCTCAAATGTGCTGCACACCCACAAATGGCTGTACTAAGTCATATCAGAGATTTGTGCAGTAGTGTTTCTTGTATCTGACTGTGGCCCAAACTGGCTGCTTAAGTAGTTATCAGAACAGGACAGGATTAAAAATTCAAAAGAGAGAGTAATTTTGACTAATTTTGTTTTTCAGATGTAGAGATAATATTTCCATTTTGATGGACAAATGCTTTCCTGGGAAAAATAAACCAGGTAAGAGGAGCTATTTTAAAATACTTGTTTACTGAACTTTTTACCTATTTTAATTCTTCCTTTCAATCAGGAACAACAAAGTGGCATGAATTAGATTGTTGCTTAAGAGAAGTGTAGACTCTTCATTTTGGCTGCAGTTACGTACACTACAGACACTGTTGCTTCTGGTTAAGCACAGCATTATATTTCAAACATGAGATGTGTAAATTGATTTTTCTCAACTCAATTTTAGATATGAAAATTTAAGAATTAATGCAAATTTGAAGTATAGGTTGTTCCTATTTGGCAGAGGTGATTTGCTGAGTGCATTATTAATTTTTTTTTTAAACTGACTCTATTAGAAATACACTTCTTTGCGATCTTAATATTTAGTTATTTCCAGCTATTCCTGGTGATCAGGAGTTTTCTCATTCAAGTGTGACTTGTTTTTTTCAGTGATTTAATGTTTCATGTATTATTTAATATGTTTCAGTCTTGAACTGATGAAGTTCTGAGATAACATTGAATTTCCTCTTCCATATTCTTAAATGTAGACTTAAGAAATGCCATGTGAATAAGCATCCATCGATGAACATTGGCCTATTACGTTTTTTTACAGCTGACTGTTTTCTTCATTGCAATAAACGTGTAAAAAACAGTGATGCTGTCATCACTGGGTAATGAACCTTGGTATAATTTTTTTCTAAAATGTGTAGTAGTAAAGACATAATTATTATTATGAGTTTATAAATAACCATTTCAAAAATAGCATAAGTAGTGCATGCATAATTTCTGTCTCTTTCGTAGTAAAAGTGAATGATTAAAATGTTTTCAAATAGAAATTAATTGGAGGTGCCATTTCTTTAGATGAAATAGCCAAGTATATGGAAAAGGTGAAGCTACTCAGCTATGAAGAGAAACCTGTTTATCAGCAATTCCGAGAAGTCCTTCTGCAAGGCCTCAAGGCCATTGGGCAGAAAGATGACGGCGTGCTTGACTTTGGCTTGGCAGAGAATGGAGACTTTCAAAGAAATCCCCTGCAAAAGGTTTTACTCTAAAAATTAATGTCATCTTCTATTGTATTTTGTTGACTTAAGTAAGAGTTAGCAGTGTTGGAAGTAGGTGTCATAACTTAATCAAGTAGCAAATAATTAAGTAGTGAAATGTTGAAGTCGTAGTTGCACACATTATTTCTCTAATTGAACTTAATTAGTTGTTAATAAAACTTAATAGAGAGTGATATTCATACAGGTACTTTCATAGTAGATAGTACCTTGTATAACAAAATTTGTATACCTAGATTTAATGATGTTTCAACAGATGAATATTTGGTTAATTTACTTATTTCTTTAAATTGGTAAAACTCCAGATGGATCAGACTACTTGTAAGATTAATCTAGTTTTTGTTTTGAATTAGTTTCCTTTCCATGATTAGTTCAAAGCTTAGTTTTAAGGAGACACCTTGCTGCCAAGCGTTTGATTCTGGAATTGACATATTGATTTAACTGTGATCTGTTATTTTTGAGTCTTAACTGTATTGGTAGGCTAGGGGTATTTTCTTCCTTGTATTAAGAAGCCTTAAATTCTGGACTTGAATTTCAATTTGAATATAGCATTAAGGACTGTCTAAGTTTTAGGGAAAGTGTATGTTAAAACAGCTTATACCCATTAAAAAGTAGTCACATAATGGGACAATAATTATCATCTTCTACTTCAAACTGCATTTATTACTTCTTTATTTACATTTGTTAGTAGCAGGTGGGCAGTTTATTGGTTCCTTTAGCAGGAACTGGAGAACTGAGAATTATAATACAGTACAGTAGTACAAGTACATTGCCTGCTTAATGACATGATCAGCAGTATGTTAAAGATGGGGAAAAAGCAGGAAAGACCACAAAACCGTAGGATTCTAAAGTCTTCTGAAGATATATGTTCAGCTTTTCTTAGATCTTTTTGTCCAGTAAGTAGTATTTTGGCTAAAATCATGCAGCTGTGGTCTCAGTAATAATATTTTCTGCTGAACTGAGTGTAAAGGTCCCTCCAAAAGGAGAGTTTGATAGCATACGTTCTGTTCCCCCTGTGGTTTGATATGGCTTGAGACCTATATTTTGGGGAAAAATAATCTGTCTTTAATGGTTGGCTGGTTTCTTTGCTGAATAAGTTGGCCTGCTGCAGAGCCAACATCTGTGACCTTTAATGTCCTTGTCCAGCAGAGATGTCTGGTGCACATTTTCAATGGAATAGAAACTTCAAAAATACTGGTTTTTTAACCTGTATCAGTCAAGACCATTCCCAAAAGTTGGGACAATCCTTTTCCATAGGTCCTTCCCTTCTGACATCAAACAGAAGTAAGCCTTTTCATTGAATTTCTTTTTTTTAATATACTTTGAGAACCATATGCATGGTCAGCCTATTCAGTTGTCACAAATAAGAAGCACTTAGATAAAACAGGGAGTGCTACTGGCCCACTTGAGTAAATGTTTTCAGCTGCTTGCTTCATATTTCAGTGGACTTGATGCTACTTCATGCCAGACACTGCTAAAGAGTCTGGACAGAATAAGATTGATAGACATCATAACCTTCTTGCTTTTGACCAAACACCAGGACAGATGACTCTTCCTTCTGCACTGGGTTTTTTTAGGCCTTGGAGCAGCTGCAGTATAGGCTAGGGTAGGAGATGACTTAGTGTTTTGTAGCATTTTGCCTCTGAAAGCCAGGATCTTCTATCATCTGCTGAATTTTGTTTGGCATGCTTAATGCCTGATATGGAAAAGAAAAAAGCAGTCTGGCATCCATCCTTGAGAAGACTGTGACCTCTAACACAAAATATCTATGACATTTTAGCTCTACTGATCTTTTAATCACAGCAAGTCTTTAACACCCCTATTCTTCATTTCTTTTGGTGCAATCTACTGTAATATTTTCTTAAAATAGTGTTATTTGATGTTCTGAAATTATGCTGTTTCATAGCTAGGAGATATTTCTAGCTTCTGTGTAAATACATTCTTTGAATGTAGGATTCTCCTGTGCAATCAGCTAATTGAGTCATGGTGGGCATTATATGTTACATATAAACATGATTGTTCTAGAATCTCAGTCATTCTCCAGTACTGGTATCTGGGTAGAAGTCACAGATGTCTGCTATATTAAAAGTTAGCATTTTATTTTCTATATCATGGCTCAAGTTTGCCCAGATGTATAAGTAAATGAAGCATAGCCCACAGCTGTCCTCAAGGTTTTTTCTTTTTTCTTTTTCTTTTTCTTTTTTTTTTTTTTTCCTGCATAGTAAACCTTCTAGTTTGTGAGTGTGGTATTCTCTAGTAGTTCTAGACAAACAAGAAGCTAGCAGTACCATGTATTAAGGAAGTATTTCAAGCTCTTTACTAAATTATTTCGAGCAAGGACCACGTTTTACTGTTGTTCAGTGCTGAAGAGTGCTGGGAAATATTGTGAGTAAAGTAGCCTGGAAAAATACAGATCTTAGTGATTTGTGGTTCCTTCTAATGTTCAGGTTCAGATGTGCAGGTGTTGCTTTTGTCAGATGAATGCTGCCTGATTTCTACTGCTATGTAATTCACCTGCATCAAGATTAAGAAACCACTTTTTATTAAATAAGCTTGGAAACAAGATAAATGTATTTTGCTTTTGTGTAATATGTGTATCTGTTATGTGTATGTATATATGTATATGAATATCTGTTTTTCTGATGAGCATTTAAAATGTTTTGTAGTACAATTGGGAGGGATGCATTATCTCTCATATAAAAGCAGTACAGTGCTGAAATAGTCCTCCTTAATTTTGGTCAGAATGAACAAAAGTGTCTGTGTTTATTCCTGCCTAATGCATCACAAATCTGCTGACATGCTAACCTTGGAGTCTTGGCTGGCGGTAATCAGGCCTGTGCACCGGCAGGAAAGATGTACCTAATGCACTCCATCAGTGCAGTTTGCATATGGAAGTTCTCACAGGGGAGCTGCCCTGTGCCAGCTGAGGGTTACCTGCCCACTGCAGTTATTGTATGTAATTATCGAACCAATCTGTTCAGCCCAGCAGGGTTTAGATGGTAATCATGAAGCAACACTTTGGAAAGGAAAGATGTAATGCACTCTCCCCTTCTCCTGTGAGCTGTGTGAAGTTGGAGCCACTTTTAAAGCAGCATTAGTAAAGCTCTAGTCTCACACTATTAAAAAATAAATAAATAAATAAAAAGGAGAAAAGGTAAACCTCCTCCAGTGTTCAGTGCTTTTCATGTATGCCTGATGCAGGTCAGTTCATCTTTTGCAAAAATCATGGCTTTAAAACAATAATTTTTCATCACTACTTCAGGAATACTTTGCAATAGTTTAATACGCAGATCATAAGAGTTCTATCCATTTAGAGGTTTTAAAGTAATGTACCTTGAATAGAGTTCAGATTTTCCAAATACCTCTCTTTGGAACAGAACCCATGGTTGCTATTAAAAAAAAAAAAAAAAAAAGTATTATCAGTGAGTATTAGCTGCCTTTAAGCTGTGCAAAGAAAGCCTTAAGAGGCAAGGATCCAGGTAAACTTGAATTTAATGTGGTATAATTGTTTTAGAAAAACCCAATTAATATGAACTTGAGATAAAATGTTTTTATATGTTCTTTAAGTTTTTCAGATTTTTCCTCTTGTAATATTTGTTCAGAGTGAGTTAAAAAAAAACCAGGTTATGATCACAATAACTCATGTTTTCCTACATCAAAATTTCAACTACTGAAGTGATCTGCAGATTCGGGAACTGTTGTTTTAAATTGTGTATGGCTTAATACCGGTATTGTGTTAATACAGGAATAAATCTTCTCCATGAGTGGACACATTTTATAATATATAATATAAAATAAGGGAATGCCTTGTGAGGATATTGTCTTCTTTACGGTCTTTCCTGCTCTTGAATTCAACTGCTATTTTTTGTTAATTTTTTTTTTCCCCAGAAAAGAAGAAAGGCAGCAGCTGCAGCCAGTGAGAGCACTGAGGTGGAAATGGAAGATACAGGAAGTCCAAAAAAAAAGAAAGCTGCAACTTCTAGTAAGTAGAAAGATTGTTCTGACAGTCACATGTACTGATGTGGCAGGATACCTTGGCTTAAGTCCAGACCCCCACACAGCCACTCGATCCCCTCCTCAGTGGGACACAAGGAGAAAATAGGATGAGAAAACCCATGAATTAAAACAAAGATGAGGAAATTTATTACTGTTTACTGTTTTGGGCAAACCAGACTCAGCTTGGGGGAAAATAAATATAATATATTGCAAATTTAAAATAGATTTGGATAGTGACAAACATTAAAACAACACCTTTTCTTCTCCCAGCCTCAACTTAACTACTTCACCTTAAACTCTACCACTCTTCTTGTTCAGTGCAGGGGTCCTGGAGGGAGAAATGTGCTGTGGTCTCTGCTACTTCTTCATCCTTACATTTTCCCCTTCTCCAGTGTGGGCTCTCTCGTTTGGGTTGTGGTCTTTCAGGGAAAAGAAAAAAAAAAAGTGGTCCAGTTTTTTCAGGAAATATCCATTTCTTCCAGGTTGGGCTCTCACATGAGTTGCAGGGGATATCTCCTCCATTCTGTGTCCTTCCTGAGTTACAAGGAATATGTGCTCTGGTGCAATGGAGTGCCACTTCCACCTCTGATTTTGATGTTCTGTCTGTCATTTCCCACTCTTCTCCCTGCACTGCTACTCCCTTTTTACCTTGCCAGTGATTTTTTTTTTGTCCTTTCTTTAATCTTTCCACAGTGATGCCACAAACAAATTTGGCTCAGCTTTGGCCTACAATGGGTTAGTTTTGAAGCTTTGGCCTTCAGTGGGTTTGTACTGGAGCCAGCTGGAAAGGGCTGTCAGGCACAGGAGAGCAGCTGGCCTCTCCCCACAGAGGCTATCCCTGAAGCTGACCTCAGCTTACCAAAACCCAGCCACATGGCCATAAAATACCCAGTAGAACCTTTAGCAGTTCAAGTGCTTTTAGATTAACTTTTTAAAATAAAGTTAAAATACTTCAACTTTCTATGTAAGAAAGGATTATGCTCAAATTAAGTAGTGTCAAGAGCTGGTGGAATTCCTAGGTGATAAAAATTGGTGGCTGGAGCTTGTTGTTTTGCCATCATCATTCTCTGCTCATTCTTGTTTTCATCCTCCTGTCTTGTCCAGTTCAGTGTTAGAACATGCTGACTCCTCAGGATTCCTCTTCACAGAGTGTTAAAGCCAAGGGCTAACAGCAGCAGCTTCCAAAAGCAAGGGTGTTTAAAGTCAAGGAAAGGATTAGCTATAAGGATAGAAAATGCTGAAGCTATTATTTCAACATAATTTGGCAAAGTTTCAGCGCAGTATGGAAAAAGTCGTGGACAGATAAAGTGGGATTATTGAAAATCCAATGTGAGAAATCTTCCCTAGATCTGTGTAGGGTAAGCTGATGGTGAGTGTCCCATCAAGCTGCTTTATGGATCTGACCTTGTAATGCCTTTATTATTATTGTATCAGTAAATGTGAACTGAATTCAAGTACTAGCAAATATATTTTTCTTAATTTTTCCTAAATAATTTATTTATTTATAATTTAAAATAAAATACCAGATGTTGTCTGTGGTCAAATAGTCTAAAAATCATAAAGCAGTAGGATTGAAGTCTACAGCAAAACAAATCTCCTTGTTTAAAAATGGTTTGATGAACGAGTATTGCAGGATGGAGAACTGTAACCTTTCAAAGACAGTAATAATATTGGTGAGTTTTGGATTTACCCTTGCTCAATCTGTATGGCACAAAGTACAAGGAATGAAGCTAATGTTATTCCAGGAGGTGACTCTGCTTTGTTTATTTTCAGCTGTTCATATTACAGAATTTTAATCATTAAGACCAGTGATTATTTCTCTTTTTTGAATGCCTATTTACTTATTGACTTCAATTTATTATAAATTCTCTAGTCTCACAGTGGCTGAAAAAGTGTTAATTGAATTATACTTCCTTTCATAGCAATAGAATTATTTTATATGATGCTGACACAGTTTTAGCATTTTAGATACAATTTAAGACTTTTAAACAAAATACTTAATACAGTTGACCATTTCCTGGTTGTGATTTGATACATATGTGCAGAACATACTTTCTTTTCTTATAATACATTATACTACTTTTTCTGGGATTGTAGATTGCAATTCTTATAGAAGGAGATGGCAAAGAACTTAAGAATTGCAATCCAGGTGGTAACATCAGCTTTTTGTAAACAATGAGTTTTTTTCAGGCTAAGTAAAGGTATTTGGGAGGCTGTATAGATTTTCAACATAAGCTTAAATGAGAAAAACTTCCACTTGCTAGTTCAGTAGGGTTACAGATGAAATGGCTTTAATTTCACCTTTTTACAGTACTCAATTTAATGAATACCAAGTAGAGGGAGTATATAAAATCCTTTCAGGTGAAATGTGATACATGTACTTACTCATTTGGTTCTCTCCAAATTTGGAATTAAAAACTTTACCAACTATTATGTGATTCATAAACCTGTGTTGAAGGAAAGGGCAACTGTTTCATAATCTTTTCTGATTCTGATGCTTTTATAGTTTGAAAAGGGCTGACTATTACAGAAATACTTAAAACAATGTTTCCAAATGTGACTAGTTTTGTGTAACCATGGACATCTGTCTCCATTAAATGATTTTTCCCGTGACTAAAAAAAATAATCCTGAAGTTCACTAAAACTATATTTTCTTGATACTTCTTAGTTGTGCAATTTGAAGCTGAATCACACAGGAATGTTTTAAAAGTTGTTGTAATTCTATTCTATTGGTTTCTAATGGGCATAAATGTGGTGGAATGGTGTCTGCTCTTCAGGTATTCAAGCAACATCTCATAAGTGTTTGAACAGAAAGCAATGGCAAGAGCTGTGCAGCCTCTTGCTGTTTAGCTTGTTAGCATTAACCACATCTGCTATGCAGTTTGTCTTGTCCACTCCAAAAGATTAGGTCTCCCCAAAAGATCCTGATCAGCTGTGTGGCATTTTGAATACCCTAAGGTGCTCAGTGGCTATAGGAAGTCTGCCTGTATTGAAATCTACTAGGGCTGGGGAACCCCCAGACATGGAGGAGGAGGAAGAAAGAATGGCACTGAGAAAGGACAGTCTTGCTTCTGCTGTCAGCTGCCCTTGGTTGTTCTCAATGTAAGAGTGGCCACATCAGATGAGGTCATTAAAGGCCTTTTCTTCCAATCCTGTCAGGCATCAGTGTTTCTAGAGCAGTCAAGTGACTCTTCGGAAACAGATTTCAGAAAGTCCCTGAGAAACAAGGGACTTGTTTGACTTCAAAAATAAGTTGAAATGAAATTTGGTGAAATTCTTAAATTGTTTTTATTTATATTAGCATGTTATCAGCTTTTTCTTGTGGTTTTTTTTTTAAATTTTTTTTCCCCTGACATAACAAACCCACAGGCTTTCCTGAAAAGGGGAATTTTGCAAGGTATCCTTTTTAAAGTAATATGGATGACGTTGAAGTATTGTATTAGCCAATCTATCTCCACCAGGAAAAATGCTGTCAGAAGAGATGATTTCTATTTAAATGAGCAGCTTTCCCCCCCTCTGTTGCAGCTCCATTTTCAGTGTTAGTTGCCTTCATGTACAGTAGTAAAATACTACTTATAAATGATGATACTTATAAATGGCTTATAAATACTTACAAAAGGCTTATAAATGATGGTACTGTTAAAACAGAATGCCAAATTTTGGCAGACACTGAGCATATCCACCAACGCTCATGCAGGGGTGTCGTGCATAATATGATAGGACTAATAGGCTTATTTTTGATCAGTTTGATGGAATAGGCAGATAGTATAGGCATCTTCAGTGAAAATCTCATAAATGGTGGAAAAACAAGAGTTTAATGAGAATTTGTGAATAATCTTAGGTTCAAACTTCAATAAAAATAAAACAACCACCCTGGCAGGTATTTTTAAATCATGGGGTTGATGAAGATTGGATTAGAGCAAAACAGAATTTTTAAATTTTCTATTCTGAATTTTTCAAGACAGTTTTATTAACTAGGACATATAAAGAAAAATATTGAAGTAGATATGACAATGAAAGTACTGCATTTTTAAAAATAGTCAGTACTCCTAAGGCGAGGAATTCTGCAGGTCTGTATTGCTGGATAGCATCTACCATATTAAGGCCTTAACTGGGGTCTTTGGTTACTCTTGCAGTATAAATAAGGAACTATCTGAACAGCTCCAATATGAAAACAGTCATACTGATGGATTACTTAGGAAAACATTCCAAAAAGGTGGTTTAATATTATTTCTCAGTTAATAGGTACTTAGCTTTTTGTTTCTTTACCTTGCATGACTTTGCATAAATCATTATCTGGGCTATTGTCTTAAATATCTTTTTTCTTTATTCAAGATTTAATACTTATTGTCCACTGAGGTGCTTTTTTACATTTAGAGAATTATTGGCCTTGTCACTAAGCTTTAGGAGAAAGCAAGTCCTATCTTTTTGAGCTTCTTTATGGTGCAGCTTATTACTTGTCTTTCTATTCTGTACCAATGCCCACATTACAGGTAGATTTTTTTAATCTCTTAATTTTGTACCCTAAAAATTTTGTTTTCTGTGAAACTTGTACTGCACAATAGTTCTAATTTTGTAGTACAGCTTTTCCTTCCTGTGGAGATTTGGTATTTTCTACTATTTGTTACAGACTCCAGGAGGAAGTAGATACAAGTTTTAAAACTGTGTATCAATTTCTGTGCTTAGTGACTGAAAGATCTCTTTTTCTGTGCCCTCTTAGCCTTCCCTTACCTGTCGCAGGAATGTTGCAAGTTAAATGTTTTAATACAAGAGTTAGGTGGTCTGCTTTTAGAAGTTAAAAGCATGTGCTGCAATATTGTATCTAGAAATTACCAAAAAGATCTGGGTTTTAAGCAGAGAAATACTGTTTTCAGTTGCCTGAAATACCGACAAACTCAGTATATATTTTTCTATATTTTGCATTAAGTATATTCAAACACAATATGAAGTGACCTGACTTTTTATGCCTGCCCCAAGATTGTTGAGGATCTTCAAAAGCTATTAGAAATTAAATTAGAAAAGGTGTGGTAGGATGTGCTTTTAAAGATTTTATTGTGGATAGGAAGGTTAAAACAAATTTGCTTTACATTTAATTTATCATTGTGGTTCTTCACGAATAGTAGGGTTTTTTTGACAATTTGCAAGTGACAAATTCAGTGAGAATTATGTTAAACACATGCTACTAATCATAATAAAGAGCAAAAATGAGTGTCCAACATGTAAAATATGGGAGTATTACTGTGTACTTCTGTGTGTGCTTGGAAGACGGTTCTTTACTTAATTTACTTTTATATTTTAGGCTTATTTCTGTACAATATTTTTAGATAATTTCTAGCACTCAAACATTTAAAATGTAAGTAATTTAGGTTCTCTTTTTACATTTCATGGGATTTTCTTGTGTTTTCTGCTAATATAAAGCATTAAATTAAAAGACTTTGTAACAAAAATTTTCTGTGTGTAAAGTTTTGTATAATGACTTTACATGTAGAGCTAAGTAATTTAAGAAAAAAAAAGTTATGTCTACTTTTTTGGTTGTTTTTCTGTGACCTGAAGATGAATTGCCGTATGTTGAACAAGTATTGCAATTCAAACTCAGATATAAAATTTGCAAGTGAAATTTTTCTACAGGAAAGAAAAATTGTACTGCAGTGACTCAGATTTTTACAGGGAACTAACCTTTTCCAAGATTGCAAGTAATGTTTTGAATTAAACTGCCTGCTTCCTGCAAATTGGTGTGTGGTGAAGAGGAAGGTTAATTTTAGACACATGCTGCATGGGAGGAATGATTTCTTTTTATGTACAATTGTGTTTTGAAATATCTTTAGTGCAGCAATTTTTGCAAATAGAAGTAAACCAGTTTCGGTTTCATCTGGAACAATTTTATATTAAAATTTTTAAAAGACTACTCATGTATTTGTTGTTATCTGTAAGAAATACATAGGCATGAAGTCATAAATAATAGATTCTTGTGTTCTGATGTTTTTCCTTGTGAGAATATGAAAAGTATTTGCTTTATTTGTTGCAGGAAAAGGAGTACTTGGCGGAACAGAGTAGCTAAAGCTAAGCTCTATTCCACAACTTCACTGATTTCTCTCTCATCTCCACCTCACAGTCCTATATTTACTGGAATTCAAGTCCATATTTGCATTCTTCTGGTCTTTCCTTTTTTTTCCTGAGTTGTATTTCTGAATTCTTGTAGAAAAAGACCTGCTGTGAAAACAGAAAAAGCCAACTAACCACGACTACTATTTGTTACCCTTGCAATTTCTTCAGCAGCTTCAGAGTACTGAGAAACACTTGTCTCAAGAAGTGTTATTCACCAGTTTTGTTTCAGTTATGCAGGGGTTCCCATGGCTGAACTGGGAAAGAGCTTGTCAGAGGACTCTTCCTTAAAACAAGGAAGAGTCGTCTTAAAAGAAGACTTCATCTTCTTGCAATCTTCTTAAAAGATCTAGTCTTTTATGTTCTTTAAAAGTATCTCTTCATTGATGCTATATTCAAACTGCCCAAAGTGATTGGAGAATGTTGGTGTTCAACTCATTAAATACTGCATCTTGGTCTAAGTTCCCATTTGATGTTTGCAGCTGGTTGCTGAATGTAGTCTTCAGCTTGGAACACTATTTTCTTTATCCTTCCATATGTAAATAGAAAATGTATGGGTTCCATTTTCTTATTTCCTTTTTCAATCTGATGATTGTAGAACCCTTTTAAGGGGCAGTTGAAGGAAAAGGTCTCCTAGAGAGCCAGCTAGCAAAATGGCTGGGTTATTTGGTACCAACAAAGACAGCTGAAATATACCTGAAGCACATTTTACAAGAGAAAAGGGATACTGTGATCAGAAAGAATTTTGAAGAACTGGAAGTCCTAAATTTAGCTGCTTTGGAAACCACAAGTATGTATTTATTACTTAAATTAGTAAAAAATTATTCTTGGGAATAATTTGTTGCACTGAGATCTGATGTAATAGCATATGTAAGATCATAGATTAGGGAGAATCTCATTCCTACCTTATCATTTCTCAGGTTAACTGTGACAATTTCACATATTTATGTGTGGAATAATTTATTACAGGCATGTACTTGCCTGTATTAAAGCAACATCAGTCCTAACACTGTCCTGCTGTGGCACATGGGGTGTCTTCACAGAAATCATGATTAAACTTCATTTGTCTGGATACCAGCTGAGAACATTTCTTCCAGAGAACTCCATCACATCATCCACCACTCCAGATTTATTGACCTTTGTTTCTTAAAGAAGTAAATGTAGAGTAAAATGTGTATATAAGATTGTGCACACATATGCTCAGGCAGTAGGTTTGGGGTTCCTTTTGAGAAAGGAAACCTTGTAGTGTCTGATCAACGTACTCCACCACTTCTTTTGATGTTAGGTGTTTTATTCAATGATGATGACTACAAGTTTGGTTTAAGATCTAAAATCGCTGGAACTCTTCAGCCCATTAGCTGGAGACTGGCATGTACTTAGCCTTTGTCAGGTGTAGATTCAGCATATGGAAGTGATGCATTGGCTCATTTCTAGCATGTCTGCTATTAGATATTTTTCACTTACCTGGTGTTTGCTGACAGTATGACTATGTAGCTCTGTTTTCATATATTCTAACCTATGATGTTACTTAACTAAATCCTACCTGATTTTATCTGCTCAGTTGCTATGTTTTCATGTTTCCAAATCTCACTTGTCATCCTTTTCATTGAAGAAGGCAATTTAAACAGGAAGGTTGTGACTGTTTTTACCAAAGGAGCTTCTGTAATTTTATAGAAACTTTAATTTTTTGACTTGAGCACAGTTTTATTTCTTAGTTGTAAGACTTTTGTGTTTCTGAAATAGTGTGCATAGAATTGGAAGATGGGAAGGGACATCAAGAAGAGGTCTGCTCTATACACCAGTCTAATCAATTTATGTTGGTGTTAATCTTGATGCATGCTAATATTTTATCTTGAAACCTGTATGCTTATTCTAAAACCCCCCTTGGTGAACACTACTTGTAATACTTAACCATCCTTACTATTACAAAGGATTTAATATTGGGGGGTACTTTAATATTTTTATTACCTAATATGAATTTCCCTTAAGTTTAGTAGCTGTCCTAGTGCTGTGGACATGAAAATCACACTCATTATATGAAGCAACCTTTTGCACATGATATGTCTCCCTTTTTTTTTTTTTTTTTTTTTTGTTCTACTCTCTTCAGATAAACTAGTTAAATTCAATGTTTTCTTCTTGTTGTTTTGGTTAGAGAGGTGGAAACCATTTTTTCCTCCCTGTTTTTCTCAAACCTTTTTTGTAGGATAGAGTCCAAAACTATAAACAGTACTGCTGGGTTTCTTTTGTTAAGCTTTGTTTTGCATTGTTCTATGTCTCCTTGATTCACCCAGGTTTACTCACTGAACTTGAATGATCAGTGACTCCGACTGCTCAAAAGCTGTTGTCTTAAGCAAGTAGCTTCTTTCTTAAGGACTTCCATGCAATTCAGTTTTACTTTTCTTTACCTGTACACTTGATAAGGATTGTGGAATTATATATAGTTTTAGAAGCAAGAACTGAAGTGGTTAGGCATGCTAACTTCAAGGAGGAATTTAGGATTAAGAAGAAAAAAAATTTAAAAATTACATGACTAGGAGATGAAACATATTTCATTGTTACTGTATATGCAAAAAGGTAGAAATTTTTATTATGTGTAATATTTTTTTGTCAAAGTGACTGCAGTTGAATGCAATTCACAGAAATGAGCAGTGGTGTTTTGTTTTCTTCCTTTTCCCTGGTAGTAAGCAGGCAAGAATCAAAGTGCAGGGAGGTTTTTATTATTGCTTTTAGGTATGGTCTCTTTGAACAACCTGCCTGCCAGGTTTACTAAGAATCTTATTTAGATGGGATTATTCCTACCTTTGTTAATAAAATAATTGTCAAGTGATAGCTTGAATCTGTAGGCACAGTTGCACTGATAGCTGAGCTGATTTAACAGCTGACATTGCCAAAGAGAAATCTTCCTTTCTTTTTCACCTGTGTGCCTTCCACCTCCCCTTGTATAACTCCATTCAGAATGCTCTAAGATGCCACATTTCACTAAACTGTGAGAATATCAGACCAGAATTTTTTTGCTAAGTGTCCTAGTTTCAGCTGGGATAGAGTTAATTTTCTTCCTAGTAGCTGGTGCAGAGCTGTGTTTTAGATTCAGTATGAGAATAATGTGGATAACACAGATGTTTTGGCTGCTACTGAGCAGAGCTTACCCTAAGTCATGGACTTTCCAGTTTCCTGTGCTCTGCCAATGAGGAGCTTCACAGGAAGCCAGGAGGGAGCATACCCAGGACACCTGATCCAAACTGGCCAAAGGGATATTCCATACCATGGAATGTCATATCCAGTATATAAAATGGAGGGGTTGGCTGGGAGGAGCCAGTTACTGCTGAAGGGCTGGGCATCAGTCAGTGAGTGATGAGCTCTTGTATTGTGCATCATATGTGGGTTGGGGTTTTTTCACATGTGTGGTAATTAATCTCTTTCTTTTTACTTTTGTTATTATTATAATTATTATTATTGTAATTATTGGTCCTATTTCAACACATGGGGTTTTTTTTCCTTTTTCCAATTCTCCTGCACTTCCCAGTGGGAGTGGATGGGGAGTGAGTGAACGAACTCTGCATGGTAGGTAGTTACTGTCTGGGGTTAAACTGTGATCCCAGAGCTGGATGAGCTTAGCACAAGGTCCAATATAATACTGGAAAGCATTATAAAACAAAAAGTTGGCACATGGAGAGGAAGGTGGGGTGTAGATTTTGTAGATCTAGTTCTTTTGATGAAGATGAGCTAATAAAATGACTCAACTCCATGTGATGATACTCTTGGAGAAGTTGAACTGTACAGCATGTTTTTTGGAAGGTCAGTGCCCAGAAATAGTTGTAGATTCTCCTCTGTCCATGGCATATTCTTCATCCCCACTTAAAGCTCAATGAATGATTTAAGTTGAGCTGTCCTTTTAAAAACTAAAAGTATTTTCTTGTAATCTGTTTTTGTTATTTTATTTAACACAAAGTGTGTCTTTTTGTTTGAATTGCAGATGCAATTGCTACCAGAACCCAGAAGATGACCTCACCAAAACCCAAGAAAAGCACAGCAACCAGAAAGAGAGTCCAGAAGTAAATAATATATGGAGCAACAAATTAAGTTGCTCTGTGACTCATTTCTGGATTTTTTTTGTTGGTTTTTTTTCTGTAGCACTGGAATCTTTTTCTTTCCTTTTTAAATGATGAATCCTGTAAAAACATGGACTGCTGTTTGTACCTGTTTTTGAAGAATAAATGTTTTATTAAAATATTTGCATAATTTATGTATACTTAAATACTAATGCAAAATTTTGCCGACTTTTGAAGTGGGGATGCATTTTTATTCTTTATATACATGAATTCATGTCTTAAAGGCAAACTAAAGAGAGTGCTTTTTTTCCTGCTTTGTAAAGTAGAGATAAAGCCTTATTTAATAGTTTCATTATGAATACTGTATAAGAAACAGTGTTGCATCTGATTTCTCAGTTTTGAGTAAAGTCATATTGGCGGTCACTTAAATCCACGCAGACATGAAGTCTGAAAAAGCAGAAATAGCTTTTAAGTATATTTCAAGTGTTTGAATTAAAAACAGAACATAAGGCAAAAATCATGTCCTTCCATTCTAGTTTGTATAAAATGTATTTAAACAATTCTTTGGAAGACAGGTACTGAATTTTAGCCATTTTTTTGCATAGCATTTGTGTTTGTATCACATTTCCAATTCAATTTCTCTGGAAAGAAAGAGACCAAAATTTCAGATGAAGGGTCCAGGGCAAAGAAAAGAACCAACCAAAAACCAATGCCTATTCTCAACCACCCTTCAGGTTTTCTTTTTATATTAGTGAAAACATTAGAATATAATTGTGAGTAACTTTGTGCAGGATCTAGTTCCAGTGTAATATTGTCTCACCTGTGCTTCTCATAGCAATAATGGTTTACCTTTGAGAAGCATGTAATCTTCCAAATCCTTTTGCATATGTAGTTCTGTGGTTAGCTTTAAGTTCTCTCTTCAGAGTTGTAAGTCAAAAAATAGAGTGTTGAATTCCAGTGTGAAACACTGCTACTTTTCGTATGTCTACTGCAACATGCACATAGTAAGGCATGAACCTCATTCTTATCAGGGCAACTGAAAGTTTGGCAGACCGAAAGGAGTCCATATGAGCCAGTGAGAGTGTATTCGTATGGATGTCCAGCTTGCTTGATTGTATAATGTCTGAGTAGCAACTCACAAGATAAAATAAATGTGTTGTAGCATGAAATGTTGAATGAATGAATGAATGATGAGGCTATGTTTTGTAACAAGGCAATCCATTGTTTTGAAATAAAACTGGAATACCATATTTAAGAGGTGCTTTCTCATTTCTGTTGACTGTTAGGCTCATTTTCCTGAGTATTAGCAAAGTGTGGCTGACAATGTTAAGTGCAGCATACTGTTAATTTCAGATGTAAAAATAGGAGTACTAAAGCCTCTCTCAAGTTTAAAACTCCTCAAATCAAACTATCATTTTAATGATTTCGTTTAATCATTTTGTTCAGAAAGTGTGTTACAATGTTCTGAATAGATATTGTCAGGAAGGCATACTGTATTCTCTTCCTTGTCACATACTCAAAGTTAATGTCATTCTTTTGTACTTCAGTTGTTTGACATTTTATTTTTTTAGTAACTTATTTACCAGTAAACTTCCTTTGATTACTTCCCAAGTTTTCAAGCGGTGTGTTTTCTTTTGACACCACCAAAGCCAAATGGAACAAACAGTAATTTCCATATATTTGAAAAGGACGTTTTGAGGTGCGAATTTCATAAGCCACCCCTACCTCCTCCAACCCCAAAAATGTCCTGGAAAAAGATGTCCTGGCAAGTGTTCTGTGAAGGGAACAGGTGCTTTTTATTCAAGGTGAATGCTGTTTCAGGTCTTGTTTCTGCTCACAAGGCACTGTAAAGCCCAGGCTCCAGCTCACTGTAACTGCAGTAGTGTTTAAAGCGTGGGACGGGAAGGAGGAGCGGAGGGGAAGGCTGCAATCATCCCCGCAGCGCTACCGTATGGATCACATACAGTGTGTGCTTGCACACACGTGTTCCCCCTGCTTTGCAAAGCACTGAGGGGGAAATGCAGCACTTCCAGAGAGGCGGAGGGTGCAGTTGGATTTTGTTGACATTCCCCTAACACAAAAGAAGCAAGCTGCCTTTAGACTGCATTTACTGCTCTTGATGACTCCAGTTGTGTGTAAATATTAGAAAACAGCAGGGTCCTGCATTCCAAGAATCACTTGAGCAGTGCCATGAAGACAAGTGTCCTTACTAGTATTGTAGTCATACTCCCAAGCTCTCCTGCTGTTTCTAATCTGTGCGTGCAGCCGTGAAAAAACTGGACTGACATTTACAGGCACAGCAGGGAAACACTTGAGTAGGGAATGTTAAAGACTCCACTACCTATGTTTCAAAGTGGCCACCATACAAGATAAATCTTCACAGGAGAACTAGTCAGCACTTCAGCTGATGGTGTAATGAGGATATTGATAATGAAGCACAGAATGCTTCTTTTAGTGCTTGAACATTTTGCAGACAGATTGTTTATATTTTCCCCTAATCTAAAATATCTGGAGCGACAGTCAAATTCAGGATGGATATAACATATTTTTTAGATGGTGCTGGTTTGTTAATGTTTAAGGATTATTTTCCAATAAGTTCATATAAAATAATAATTCCCAATATTTGCTGCAGCTAACATTAAGAAAGGGGCCAGTTGCTTTCTTGAGTAGTTTGACAGACTTTTCTCACTGTTTTGTCCCGGTGAGCTGCCAGATTTGGGATGCCATAATACCAGTAATGCAATTAGGTTTTCTGCACGTTGTCTGGTTGACTTCTCAGTTAAGAGTTTCTTTCCCTTTGGGAATAAGACTAGACAGACTGTCATTTGCTATTACTAATTCTGCTTAGCATTATCACTGGAGCTTTTTTGTAATTAGCTATCTTAGTTGGCTCTTAAATTTTAATAGCCAATTGAAGCTACATTTTAGCCAAGTTCCATATCTAAATTGCATTCAGTCCATTAACAAAGTTGGTTAAAAGGCTATTAAAACAAAAGCCAATATATGGTGGTTAGCACTTACATCTTTGCAGCAGTAGTAGTACCAGCCTCCAATGAATATTCTCAAGAAATGGCACTTCCTTCTAGAAAGGAAGTGCACAAAGAATGACCAAAGTTTGTTTTGGGAGCAAAGGCTGAATATGCAGAATACTTGTAGAAAAAGTAAATAAATTGAAGTGTGTAGTTTCTGGAAGAAGGTGGAAAAGATGGCAGGGGGAGATGTAGAAGGGGGCAATTAATTGTTCTGCCCAGATTTGACAGGTTCTGGAAAAGCCAAATAAATGAAGTGATGTTTTTCTCCATTTCAGCTGATCAAAATTATTAGCAAAACCATCTGAAGCACCTTCTGGTGGAATTGTCATCTTGCTGAGTTTAGTTTGTAAAACGTCCTGCCAGACATTAAAAAAACTGTAAGCATGCCAGCAGATAGGCTCAGAGCACCACTTCTCTTATTGATAGGCCCTATAATTTTCTTTTTTACTGAAGACCATGGCTGGATACCTCAGCCTCCCATGTAATTTAATGTAGCATCAGACTGAATTTTTTTATCCCTAATTTGTTTAAATTAGCTTTTTCTCCTCTTTTCTTTCTTAAGGTGCAGACAGGAGATTAACTGCCTTTGGTTCATCCTGTGACTAATAATGCCTTTCTCAGATTTTTCTGCTTAAAAAAAACCCAAAAAACCCTTTACTTTTGGGAAGACATCAGATATTAGTGCTGCTTTGGCTTTAACAGAGAGTCTACCAGTTGCTGATGAGCTGTTTCAAGGATGGTTTGCAGTGCCCTGTATAGGTGATGATAGGTGAGTGTCAGTAGCTTTATTGTAGGAGGTGTGAGGCAGACTCCAGATTGTGTCTTAATAACCAGTATATATCTGCTTTTACCAGTGGGACGTCTAAATTAGAGTTTCCATAGTGTACCAGTTCTGTTGTAAAATAGAGCACAGAGCTGGTGCTCTTTCAACAAGAGTCAGATCCTGTTGCCTATAGTTGTACTGCAGCATCAAACTGGAAAAGCTCCGTGAGAGTAAATACCAATTCCTTTACCTCCCATGTTGTTTTGGGGGTGCTGGGCTCTTCGCAATGATGAGGTACTCAAAGGGAGAAGGAATCTGCTCTTTGTGAGAAGTGATTTTCATTATGTCCATTCTCCAAGGCAGAGAGCAGATGTGGGATCAACTTTTTTGAAAAGTCCTAGAGTCCTAGTTAGGATCTCAGCTGGTTGCAACTGCCTGCTAACTCATAGACATTTCAGTTCTCTTCACTGATATTGTCAAGATTCAGTAGCTGAAGATTTAGAAAGTTGATTCCATGAATTTGATGCTTCATTTAAGTCCTTTATCTCCATGAATGGTACATCTATAGCACCAGTTTGGGGTTTAGAAAAATGCAACAGCTCTAACTGGCTGCTACAATTCGACTATTTTTCACTGTGTGGATGTGCCATGTTTTTAAACGTGAAATCACAAACAGTGTTGCACTTGTACTTCTTTCTGGAGTCTGTGTTTCAAATTATCCTACCAAAACCTGTCTTTTTCCAGACTGGTGCATATCCTGCTCATGTTGTCTTTCATGCCAGATTTTAATGCCCTTGCATTTAGTTCTGCATACAAATACCTGAAATTGTCAAATGGCCCTGAAGTTTCACAGTTTCCTAAGCTGCTATAAGTGAAGCTTTTTCTTCCCCATTGAGAATGCTGGAAGAAGTCAAAATTGAGGCTTTGCATTTTCTTAGGAGTACCCCAAAGAGTAAAAGAGTTGTGGAGGAACTGTCATTTGATAGGAGAAAGATTGGCTCCCATATTTCTACCCCTTGTCTTGGAAGGTCAGCTTTCCAACCCTGCAGACCTTTGCTGCTGTGATAGGCTTTCATAAGTATACTCAAAAGAAAAGTGATGAGAACACAGTGAGACAGCTGTGAAGTACAGTAAAGTGAAAAGAAAATACACATTTTTATGAACTTTCCTGAACTAATTCCTTTTGCCAGACCACTCCAGACAGGAAGAAGCGGGCACAGTGGGGATCTGCATCTGCAGCTTCTGAGAGAAGAAAAATTCTTCCTTGGCAAATGGAGCTATAAACCCAGAAAATTAAGGATTAATATGTTCATTTATACAGAGCAGTGAGAACACAATAACATGAAATACAACCAAGGAGGATGCATTTAAAAGACAAAAGAGCCCTGGAAGGGACGGTACTTAGCTTTGTTCAGAATGCAAACTCTAACATGCAGTTCTGGGAATTGGTGAATTGCACAGCTTAATGTTAAAAGAAATTACTTCATACCACAAGAAATACACGATCTGTGCCTTGAAAACCTGAAGGTACTTTCCTTTTTCTTTCTGCCAGGAGAGGAGTGGAACACTGGATCTACTTGAAAGTAAGTAACCCTCCAGCTAATTTTGTCTATCTGCTGCTAAACCTGAACAGAAATAATAAATTGAATTCCTTTCTGAAAAGAGATATATCTATTAAAAAAAAATAATGCCTTTATTCTTACATTGTCACTAATCTCATTCTGGAGCTGTTTCCTTTGGATTGATGAGGGTGGATCTGCAGTTGCAAATATGTAGTCCCTGACTCACATCTAACAATATTTGGTGATAGCCACAGCAAAAAATATACAGCAAACAGCACCACATTTAGAAGACAATGTAGTGCTGAAAATATGTGTAGTGTGACAACTGGTCTCCTCTGTCACTGAGAGAGCTGATCATCAGTAATTTGTCAGCTTTGGGCTTTTTTAATCAGTATGGTCAAATGTGGAAGGAGGCAGAATTTGAAAATCATCTCTTATCCAGACCAGGTATCACCTGATAAATCTCTTGGGAGACTGACAACAGTTTTTACCTTTATTATTCTCATATGTGAGATGGTTTATGTGTGGCAGTGAGTTGTATCACTGATTGCTTGTTTTCCTTCCTCATGGCAAAGTCCTCCTAAAAACAATTTTGAAATTTGTCATCCATTTCTGGTGAAAGCACTGCCCAAGATTTTCTCTAAATCTGACCAGAATACTTTTCTTTAAGTGCATGGAAACTATTCTGTTTTGGGGGTGAATTCCAGTTGTTTATATTGAGAGCCTGACCTTTTAGAGGTAGTAGCACCCAAAATATTTTCTGTAGGCAGTAAGGGCTGCAGGTAGCCACTATCTCTGAAAATCAAGTTCATGTTCCTCTAAAAGTGTATCCTTTGCCAGGAAGATAATGATATTTTTGCTGTCAAGCACACTGCTGAATTATCTTTAAAGGTTAGGGATAGGAGCAAAATTACAAGAGAGGCCCTAACAAGGAATGAGTAATTCAGAAGTGAAATTGCATGCTGCAAACCAGTAGCTTGAGCTGAACCACAGAGTTTGTGCTTGAACTTGACATTCCTTGATTAACTAAGGGTACTATGTCCAAGGTAATGAGGAACTGGAGGAGTGAGAAAAAATGTATGTAAATGTATATGTATATTTGCTGCATTATTCACAGGTTTTTTCTATAATGTTTGTTACAAGCTCTTTCAAGATGTGGTTATCTTCTTACCTCTCTGCATAATACCTGCTATACTAGAATGTAAGAAATCAAGTGCCTGTGATAAAATGAATTTCCTTTTATTAGTTATTTTTTTTATTTCATGCCAATATACTTCTTCCTTCTGCCTTTCAAGGGAATATTTTGATTATTCAACAAGTATTTTAGCTTTATTAGACTAATTATTTAGCCTCATTAGATTAATTATTAGCCTTAATGAAATTCATGTTGCCCTGAAGAGCACAAGAAAATGAGGGGAGATATGAGAGACCTGGGACACTGGGAGGCACTGGAGTACGCCAGGGCACAACATTGTGCTTATAGCTGAGGAAATGGAATGGCTGTTCTGGACAGGCTGTCTTGCCCAAGGCCGATGATTCAAGGTGTGGGCATTTCTTACAAGTGTGGCTGCTGTGCAGCTTCCTCTTCATCACATCTGCCTGGTGAAAGCAAGACAGAGCCATCTGCCTTGGGTCTTTCCTTCGTCTGTCTCTTTCAGTCCTACGCATCTGATTTCTTCCCCATGTCAGCACAGACAATGCCATTTGCTGCACTGTTCTAATCAATCACTCTTGCAATGTTCAGAGCCCTGGGACCAGAAGTCTGACTCCTGCACAGGTACTTGGGGATCCACTAGATCACTGTGGGTCACCTGAGTTTCACAGCTTGGCAAGGGCTGTAATATTGCATGGAGTTTTTAAGGAGACACAAGTAGTGCGTGAGAGTTTCCTCTCTGTCCTCCCCTAAACTGTCTCCTTTTATTTCTTTTTTTCCACAGTAGCATCTCCTCAGATCTTTAAAGTTCTACAGATGTTGTTCTCTCCCTTCCATCCATTTTCACTCTACTTCTCTCCTACAGAAACATCTGACGACTCATCAGAGAAGCCTACACTTACTGTGTTTCCACATTATCATTTTGCCTTTGACAATCCTATTAGTTTTTCTGAAAGACCATCAAACTGGGAATGAAATGTACCAAGGAAGCGATTTCTTCTAGAAAACAGTTTTATTCAATTGTATGATGTTCAGCTGCCAGAGTATTCCTTTACTTCATAGGCATGATAGTTTTCTGTGTATATGGCTCATCCAGGTAAAGCTTCTCAGGAGTGCTTGAATTTCTTTATATATTAATAGTCCCCAAGGGAGAGCCCCTACTTATCTCTTCAAGTCTCAAGTATCTAGATTGAAAGATGGACAAAGAATTTAGTGTCATATCACATTCCACTGGGAGTGTTTTTATCCCTGAATGCATGGATAGTCCATACAAGTCAGCAGCAAGCAACGGACTATTCAACTAAAAATTGCAAGTTATATTTGTAACTGCAAGACTTCTTCAGACAAGTGCCAGGGGATATTATGTGCCCAACAGCTGATCATTCTAGTAGAAGACCAGTCAAACAGGGGTCTAAACCTCTGGTGGCAAAGGGAATGGCATAATTTTCTGTCTTAAGAATGTCTGCCTGTTCAAAAAGTAGAACATGAACTGGAACAACATTTGTTAAATAAACGTCCATAATTTAAAAAATTAATGTCTACTAAGAGATTTCCATTCTTTTGTTTCCTTTGTTGTAACCTGAAGATGATATCTTTGTCTGAACTGGTAAATTTCAAACCCTGCCCCAGTAGCTGCATTCCAGTAATGGGCAAGAACACACCTGCTCTTGTATCACAAGCAGTGACATGTTTCTAGTGTATGATCTGCTGGCAAGTTATTTAAGCCATCAGCCCCCAAAAGACTATCAAACTTGCATAACTACACACCTTATGACAGAATTTGTGAGCAATGCCAGTTAACTATGTTTGTACAAGCTATGGTGCAGCTGTGGTCTGTTCTTCCCCTTTCCTGGTGACATCTCAATGTTTGAAGGAGACATTAGTCAAGAGAAAGGGTAGGGAAAATATGATGGGTGGGTGGGAAAGAGGAATTTTAGCAAAGCTGCTCCAGAGGCACTTGTCTCCAGGAAATCATAAGTCCCAGTTCCATGTACACTTGATAATCATCACTTCTGCCTTTGATACCATAGTGTATTACCCAATTTGCTGTTATTTGTTGTCATGGGATGTCTAGAAAGCTTTTTCATTCTGTCATAAATTCTTCCAGGATCTGGATTTCTTGCTTTGTGTTTCTCTGAAGGAATCAATCAAACATACATGATGACTGCTGATTTTTTGCATTAAATTTTAGTGGTAGGTTAATCCTGATAATTAATGAAGCACTATCAAATGTAGTAAGGGAGACTTTTATAAAAGTCCAACAAGAATGTTGTAAAAGTTAGAAAAGGTTGGAAAGAATTAATGTATCTCTGAATGGAGAACTTCCTTCCTTTTTGAAAGCCTGGGGTGTTTTTTTGTCTTTGTGGAGTATCAGCCCAGTCTAAACACTGAAACAAGGTGGGTGAATAAAACTTCAACACATCTTTGATCATTCAGACTCTGCAGAAATTCAGGGCAAGTCATTGCTGCCTAGTTCTGTTCTCAGAACAAAGGTTTTTAGAGCAGTGAAGTTCAGCAATTACTATTTTTGAAATTTTAACGGATCACTAAGATACATTAATCTTTTTTTGCTTCCTCCTTATCAAAGTATTTGATTACCATTTGATGGTTGGAGGACATCACAGTCAGAAACCCTTTATCTCTCACTGCTGCATCCTTTGCAAAGCAGCAGCTGAGTTCAAGACCTGCCCCAGAATTCATGCCTAGTTTCTACCTCCTTTTGAGAGGTTGAGTGGTGTTAAGAGTTGTACATAGCTTACAGAGGGCATGCACATAAGTGATACCAAATGGAATTGAACTATTTCTGAAATGTTGAGGAATACCTCTGATGCAGAGCATGGTTCTTTTAAGAATTAGGGCATGCTATTCCTCTACGGTTCTTTGCTGTGCCAAAAGATGACTAGTCAGTAGATTATTTATATAAAACTTAAGTATTAAGTTTTTCTTCCTACTAATGATGAGGATAGCATGAGTAGAAATTTATTTTTACTTTCGGGATTTCTTACAGTTGTTCTATTTTACCAAGGTTAAGATTCAATCCATTCTCCATTAGATTTTTGTTCTTATCAATGATCCTGATATTATATTGATGAGATAAAAATATGAAAGGGAAGAATCTACAGGCTCAAACTCAGAAAAAGAACTTTTTCCCCCCCCTTAAGCTATTTTGTTCTTCCTACCCTGCAAAACATAGGCAAGCACTAGAAGAAAAAAATTAATCAACAGCAAACCAAATTACATAAAAAGAGACCATGAGAAAACCAGTTAGTTATTTTTCACCTATCCTTTTTAGAAGGGTAATTGAAAGAGACAGAAGTCAACTAAATTTAGCACACTAAAACAATGTACAGTACTGTGAGTACTCCAACCTAATGGATCAAATATAGTTCTTTAAATCCTTCCCATTGCAAATCCAAGGGGAGAGAATTAAAGAGGCTTTATTTTCAGAGTTGTTAGTCAGTTAACTGTAAAATAATTTCCAAAGATAAAAAGATGTCCTTAATGCTTTATACTGTGTGGATTCAGGTCAGAATATTTTTGTTCTGCAAAGTTTCCATCACTAGAATCTCTTTCCTTCCTTGTTCAGGCATTTAAAATCCACATTCAGACCTGTCAAGTCTTATACTCAGAGAATGAGACTCATTTGATTCATTCCTCTCTCACATGTTTCTATAGATGGGCTTGATATCAATCAGAGAGTAGATTCACATTTCAACCAAGCCAATCGGGTGGGCACCTGGGGTCAGTGGCACAGTCCCATTTTCTTTTGCTGCTCCCTGGTTATGTGTTCCTGCCCCCTTTGCAGTGCTATTATTGTTGCTCATTGCAGTGAACTACCTAAACTGGCTGGGTGTACAACTCTTTGTTAAAATAGGGCTTGAGACTTTTCTTTGTTTGTTTTCTGAAGTGAAGTTTAAAGCCCCTTTTTAACCAAGAAATATTTCTATTCCCTGGCTCATAATACTTTAATATCATCCATTTCAGGGCTGGATGTAAATCATTCAGTTATTGGCCAAAAGTAGTTGTCAAACAGCTCTAAATACCTGTATTGCCCCAAGAGTTCCACATGCCTTTCTGAGAAATTCCCTTCTACTTTGAACAGTGGAGAATTAGCCAGGTATCTGATCAAGCTGCATCATTATGCCTCATCACTGATATTTTCTTATTGAGAATAAGATATATATATTCTTATTGAACATATATATATATATATAAAATGCATTAAGTCCCATTAAGTAGCACACTAAGTTACATGTGAAAGTCAGTTATGAAAAACGAACTTTTGGAGGTCAAAAGAAGAAATTAAAACCCTACAATTACCTTCATTTTCCAACATTGCTTCTAGTAGTGGAGCCTCAGGCATCACCAGGCATTGTCACTCAGTCTGGTGCCTGTGTCACATTTTACTGTCTCCTTGTCACCAATCTAGCAGGTCACAGGGTTAATTCTAGAATGTCCATTTCAAGCTATTAACTTTGTAATCAGAATAAGTGTTGGTTTGGAATGTGATGAAGTGGTTTAGAGTAATTTCCAGGGCTGTCAAGATGCACATGCTAGCTCTGTGACTGCAAGAGACATGCAGTGGAAGCTGAATGATTGGCAGGGACAAGTTGGAACCAGTTGCTGTTAGGCTATCCTGTATGGGTTGTTGCATTATCATAAAGCCATGCATATACAATAGGTGGATTTGATTTTTCACAAAATGGATTACCAGTAAGTCTATGACATTATATTTCACTGTAACATTGAGTGGAAACAAAACACACATCCTTCCTCGCAAAAGCAATGGCCCCCAGAAAGTCTCTTTGTGTTAGAAGGATAATGAGAGCCTTCAAAATTTTAGGCACTCACCTGAAATGTGCATGTCTGAAGCTTTGTGTGGTGTAATTATAAAGGGAAGGCATTCTTCCCAGCAGTATATTACCTGTTTGAGAGAAAGAGAAATTACAAAGAACATGGAGTGTAAAATGAGTCTTGATGTTTTAAATAGTATTGACTAGGGCCTCTAAAGAATTCTGTGGGCTGCTTGATAAAGCAGAAAGAGACAATAGAGAATTTTCTACATGCTGGCTTTGCAGAGACATATTCTGTATTTGATTGTTTCATTGAGTGCAGCAAGAGAGTATGCAAAACATTTGGGATCAATAATGTTTTTGTACATCTCTTTTCCAAAGATGCTAAGTTATCCTACAAGAAGTGAGCATCAATAGGAAAAGCTCATATCTAGAAATTAGGTACCCTCTTCCTTTTAAAGGGAAACAGGGGACCAGACACACAGTTCAGCTTGCTTAGCATCACACGCTAAGTCAGATACTAAATTGCATATAAAATTCCCAGACAGCACATGCCACTTCATTTCCTGGTCCTTCATACAAGCCCTGAAAAGTGTTTGTTTTTGATTAATTGTCAAGCTAAATTATTTAGGTCCAATGTTAGTGTCCTGTGGAGGCCTTGTGAAGTAAACCAGCCTCAGTCTATTCAGTGAAATTCAAGGAGCTATCTATCTGCAATGGAAGTTATACAGGTTCTTCTCTAAACTCCTTTATAAGTCACAAACGAGGAGTAGTGTATGGATCTAGATTATTTCTCTTGTCCATTTGCTTTTAAATATGAAGGGTAGCACTGAACTAATCATCTGGCCAGTCCTGGGCTGGGAATTACATTAATCACCTTAAGATGGCAAATGTGTGTGCTGCACCAACCAAGCATTCCTGTGGCTGCCAATTCCCAAAGCCCTTTAGCAGTTAAAATATAATTACCTGTGTGGACATGAGATGGTTGACTGAATAGGTTATATCATCAACATAATTATAATGCTGGTACCCTGTAGGTGTTATGGGGGGCAGAAGTTAGCACATTTCTGCTGTTTTATCTGAGGGAAATTTCCTGATGCTTCCAGCAGGGAAGTCAACATGCTGCTGGGTTCAGTGCCTGTCTCTGTTGCTGAGACTGGATTAGTTTTCAAGCCTTTCTCACCTCTATTTAAGAAATGGTAAAACTCATAGCCTGCCTCTGAGAAGTTCTTTGCATTTGATAAACTAAGAATCCTATGCAAAAGCAAATTCTGATTGCTTAATGATTTACAACATCTTGTGCGAACTCTCCCGCTACTTTCCTGAAACCTTCTACTTCATACAAGTGGGCACACTAAACAGGCATAACTTTTTTTTGCATTTTGAGGATCTCATCTTTTCAAAATGGTAGGTACTATTTTTATAGGAAGCTTCTAGTACATCATTACTAAAAGAACAGATATATCTGCCTTTCGAAATAATTATTTACAATTTCTCATTTTTCTAGTAATTTCGTGATTGTAATCAGGTCATCAGTTTGTAAGAAGAATTCTAAATATATTCATAGAGGGCATTTTATCAGAAAGGGAAATAATGCATAACCTAGTGTATTAGAGCAGTAAAAGTTGGAAGACTTCTTTTACAAGTTTGGGTTAAATGTAAGGTGTTTTGTAATACTAGTAAAAATTGCTGTGCTTTACTTTCCGAGGATAATGAGGGGAGATAAAAAAGTGGTGCCTCCATCTTCTGAAATTTTGAGGGGAAATTAGTTTGTCAGGAGATAGTTTGAAACAGGTGCTCAGGCAACGTAAGGAATGTACACAACAGAGTCCAGTGTTCCTAGTTCCATTATTGTTGAATATAGCCTCTCCAAGATGACATCCATGCTTTTTTTGTATTGAGTGTAATTAGGTCATTACAGAAATATGTTCTGTCTTCCTCTTCTCAGTGCTTGCTACAGCAGCCCAGAAGGAAGTTGACACTTCACATTACCTTGTGTTTCAATACCTTTATATGCAAAATCTCCATTGCTTGTTGGGTTACCTGCTGTGGCCTACCATCAAATGTTATGTATCAGGTTTCAAGAGCATGTTACAGTGGGGTGGTAAAACCAGTAGAGCCACATATTACTGTGTGTGGTAGCCCGTAGAAAGGGGCAATCATATAAGGTGAGAATTATTTTTTTCAGAAATAGACTTCTAAGATCCAGTTGCCAGGTATTCACAGACTAGGGTGTATCCCTCCCTGTGCTTTTGCTCAAGGACAGAGCAAAGCTGGGAGCAGGAGATCTCATGAGGAGAAGCCCAGGGAAGTTTGGGGGCAGGATGTGGGACAAAAGACTGAAACTAAGGATAAATTCTGCATCCAAAGGTAGTAGTGGACTTTCTGATACTCCATTCTCCAACTCCTCAGTGGGGTTTGCCACAATTCGTGCACATCAAGGCCAGAGTTAAATCATGCAAGGGGCCCTCCTACCTGGCAGAGGAAGACCATGGCCTTGGCACAAAAGGCATGCTGGAAGTTGGAGGGTGGGCCAAGCCTGCAGCTCAGGTTTGTCGTCATGTGCAAGGCAGTGTGAGCTGCAGGAGGGCCAGGGGGTTGTGAGACCTGGGGTGGCACTGGGAGATGATAGCCTGTGTGTCCAGTCAGACAGCTGTGGGGCTCTGCAGGTCCCCAGGAAGAGTGCACTTCCTGGGATCTGGTGATTTGGATGATTACAGTGCAGCTCAGTCAGGAATTTGTGGTGGAGGAAAATTTTGTTATTACTGCACGGAAGAAATCCTCTTCATGTGGAATACAGCTTCTACTTACCTCCACCTGCAAGTCCATAAAGACACTTGAAACTTCCCAGCTCATGCTCCATAAACACACACTAGACCTACACCACAGCTCTGGCTGACAGACTGCCAACGCTTTTAAAACTTTATAAAGTTATAAACATATATAAATTATATGTGTACACTGGAAACAATCCAGATTCAAGAAGCATCTGAGAAGCACGTGGTAAACACAAAGTCAGTAACTTTTATATAACATGGAAGCTACTGGTTTGCCTCAGAACTACAGAGCTCTGACCACAGTGGATTTGGAAAGCTGACTAGTGTGGCTTAAGGCAGATCTATTTCTGTGCTGGAGAAGTGATTTCCCAGGGATTTGAGGGAGAAGTAGTATTCCCCTTTAGCTAAAAGTGTCTCTGTGCTTCTGACTGCCTTATGGACACTAAGTGCACTAAATATGTGGTTGTCATCCAGGGTACAACTGGATCTGAGCAGAGTCAATGGATTATCATTTTCTGCTGCCACGCTAAATCTCTTCAATTTACAATTTCTTTATCCTTTGTTTTTCTTTTCCTACTTTCATGTTCTACAGCTGCTTGTAAACCTGTGAGCTGTACCCAGTTCAAGCTGCCTTCTCCACAAAGAGGAGTCACGAAAATGTAGCTGTGGCCTTTTGTCCACATAAACACATTTCAGCCATGGGTGCTTCTGTCGTTACTGAACTACTTGCTGAGCTACTACTACTTTGAGTGTTCTGTGCCCCATTTCAGACAAAATTAAGTGGTGTGTTTATTTAAAAAAATCTGTGTGCATATTCAGGTTTTACAGCCAGTACTTGCAGCCACTTACAAGCCCAGCCGTTTTCAGCTGCTCTGTGGCAACAAAGATGTAAGTAGGTAAAAACGGAGCTGGAAACTGTTTTCAAAAGAAAAACATCCTTCAGGGAAGGGAGGCCTCACTGTTCTGTCAGAAGGAGGAAGGCTCAGTGCTTGGCTTGCCCAAGGCCCGGGGTCAGGCTGCAGCCCCCCTGGATGTCACCACAGGGGCCTCTCACAGCCTGTACTTGTCATTATTTGAAGTCTTGTTTTTAAAAGAATATTCATGCTCTTGGTTAGACTTCTCAGTTTCTTGCTTCTCTGTTGCATTACCTCTGAAAGAGTTAACACGAGAATGAGCTACAAAGCCAGGAGAGTGATGAGAAAAAGGTACCTGAAGGCTGGGAAGGGCTGCGGTCCATTATGCGGGGCTGGGCTGAGTGTGGGCACTGCCAGCTGGATCAGTCACCTGGAAATAGGGTTTCAGAGGCCCCGAGCCTGAGAGAGTAACCAGTGGCTCATCAACCCCGCCCTGCTCTCGCCCTGTCGGTGGGGTGAAGCATTTGAGGGGTGTGGGTTCAGCAGTGAGCGGGCTGAGCAAGTGCCATGGGAGGGCAGCATTGCTCAGACACACAGCCCCGCGCCTTTCAGCCTTGTCCTGCTCACATCCATGGAAGGGTTCTCCTCTGAGAGCCCCTGCACATCCCGATCCATGGGACCTGCTGCCCCGGCCGCCAGCCCGGGACACTGCAGGGCCAGGCTCATGGGGACCATGGCCAGCCTTGGCTGCTCACCTGTCCCTCGGCTGTTCTTGAACTAGTTTGGTGAGTTTTTTCCTTTTGTCTTCCAGTGTCTTCAAAAGATAATTACATGGAGCTGGGGCCATTTGCTCAAGTTACTTTTAATTCCCATGGTGGTTGTAATGAAGTGTGTACTGCACATCCATTTTACTAAAGTAGTGTATAAGGACACACTTGACTTGCTTTTCCTCTGCAGTTGAGAAAGGACAGATCATTAAGGAGACAGGACCACTATGTTATTGGAGCCTTCAAACAGATTCCCTGCCCGACTCCTTTGGAAGAGGTGCAGACTGGGTCTGAGACACACGGAGGCTTTGGTAAAGGACTTTAAAATGCTTCCTCCCCCCCAGGCTGGTGCTGCTCCCAGCATCACTGCAGGTTTTATCTGAAAGCAGATAGGCTTGCTAGTGAACAGGAGAAGTGTCCATTTGAGGAAACAAGGGAGAAACACCCTGCACCAGTGGACAAAATAATTTCTGAAGATTTCCACTTTGTAGTAATGCAGGCAGGTGCTCTTCCCACATGGTTCAGTTGGGGGTTGGAGATCTGTGTGTTTAGGTGCTGGCTGGTCTGCCCCATGCTGAGTGCCCAAGGTGGTGTTGGAGAACAGATATTTTCACATTCAAATCCTCCTTTCCCAGTTCTTGACTTCACAGAAGTTGCAGCACATACACAGATGCATGTTCATTTATTATTTCCTGAAAAAATTGTCTCCTTGGGGCTGCTCTCTGTAGAAGTGCTATCCTATAGTCTCTCACAGAGGAACTGATGACAAGGATTTAAATCAAGCCCTTCCTGTATGTCAGAAGAGTACATAACTCCCCAGTCAGAGTGCATTTTGAAGCTGAGATTACATTGGATCTTTCAAGCTAGATATATTTTTTATATAAAGTAATTGCACAGTCTTGTGTTTAAGATATGCACTCAAGTTTCTGTCTTTGATCTAAGAAATGCTTATTTCCCAAAGTGGAGCAGTGTCAATAGGAAATATTCATAATTCAAATATTGCTTCAGGGCTGGGGTGCTGTCCTGGGAGACTGAAAATAGGGCTGTTCTGTTCCAAGTGATCTCCCTAAACACTGAAATTTGTGAATAAAAGTCAGAGGTGAAAAACGGGAAAGTTGATATCAGCAGCTTTGAAACTATTTTGGCTTGCATTTTCTCTAAAAGAAAATAAAAATAGAAGTTACACAAATAATTCTTTTCAATCCAAATAAAATGAAAGGGTTTTATCTTTGTCACAGAAAACACAAAAATATTTTTGGGCTAGATCAATTTTATATTCTTTTATTTTAGTGCATAATGTTCTTAAATTTGGTTGTAGGGGTCTATGCAGAGATTCACTGAGCAGAAACCTGTTCATACTTTTATAGTGCTTTGATCACTGGACTTGGCATTGTCTGTCAAAGCTTTGATTAACATGACAAGATCATGATGAATTTTTGTCCATGGTGAATAATCCAACATCCTTTGCTAGTACAAATGGGGATTATATTGGTTTTTTTTACATCTACAGGCAGACACAGACACCAGGAATGGATAGAGTAAAATTCGTAATACTTGTTAATAATTTGCCTTTGTATTATCCTGTCATCCTTCATTTCTTCCACCAAGTTTCCTAGTGTTAGGACATACTGAAATGAAAGTATTAGTTTAGAGGTAACTGAGACTGAAGCTCTTGCTTCTAGGATCAGGGACATCACTAACATGATGGCGTCCCACCACTGATAAGGTTTTTTTCACTGCTCTGCAATTCAAGGGAACTTTGAGTTCCACCTATGTAAAGGACCAATGTAAATGTAAAATGTAAATGTAAACTAAAAATAAATTCATTTGCCATTTATTATTTTATAGCTGAATACTGGTAGCTACTTCAGAGTTTGGAAAAGAGGAGACATCCTTAGCTGTCTGTGTAGAGCATTTGCAGACTAAGGGGTCAGGAAGCACTGGTAGGATATTTATAATCATGCAGTGCTCTGCTACATTTTCATAGTAAGGAAAATATATTCTCCTGTAGGAATTACTGTATTCAGTCCTTTGCCCTATGTTAAGCTGATAGTAGATTTTAGGGGTCCTTCATCCCTTAAAAAATTTTAGCTAAATCTACCACTCTGAGTTTAAACATGTCATTTTTGTATTAAAGCATTGGACTGTTTAACAAAAATCCCAAACAACACCTTTTGAACTCTAGATTATAATAAAGACATCATATAGAAAAGAGAAAACCAGTAATTTTGCAGTGAGAGTAAAATATATTCTTTGAACTCCCCAAGGCAGGTTTTCCTCTGGTGAGGCCTCAGGAGGAATAGTAAGCAGAAAATGATTCCTGTGATTTTTAGGCTTGTGGTTTTGCTGCTTTGCAATGTGACACATACATTGGTGGACAAAAACATTTATTTTCTATTAGGTGTTGCTAATGAAACACCCATGCTTCTTTGAGAACTTAAAGTGAACTCCAATCCTGCATTGTTATGTGCAGGAGTCAGTGCTGATTTCTTTGCATTCCTCTAAGGCAGCCTTAAGTATCTTTATTTTGCCATGATGCAAGGTTGGTATTAGTCTATTTTCTTTCCTTTCTCACTGTATCTCAACTTGAATTGAGCTTTTGGTGGGCTCACCCCATGCTTCCCTTAGTATCACATTTAAGGCGTCCAGATGGGGTGACAGAATGGAATAAGACACCAGCCCTCCATCTGTTAAAAAAAAAGAAGAAAGAAAAAAAAAGAAATTAAATACAAGGTTTTATTGTTCTTTAAGTAAGAACAGATACAGTCTGTATGTCAAGGCCAAACTATATGCTATTAAATCTATCCTTTGAAGTCTTCCATTGGGCTGACCAAGGACAGATGGTAAACTGTTATCAGCTGATATGGGATTAGGTCAAGTCGAAGTTCAAGATTGAGGGTAACAGTGAGAGTCTCGGTTCAGTTGTGAAATGTATTAGTTTATTTAACAAATACCACATAGTCAGCATCTTTGCTACCATTCTGCTAGTTTAAAAATTGGGAGATTTATTTACCCAAGGATCTCCACACTCTTTAGAAGTTTAATATGGCAAGTGTATCTGTTGTAACTTAGTAGATGAATAGCAGTAAAATCTTTATTCTTTTGGAGGAGAAAAGAGTTCAGATTTAAGATGTACCAGCCTGAAATATACTGCAATTCTTTTTTTTTTTTTTAGTTTTATTTTTACCCGGCTCATATATTTACATAATTTGCCTTTGTGTTTCTATTTTCTTTGCGTATGCACCAACCCCAAAATATTCTTATTGGAGAAACTGATTACTAGTATCAGATGTAGGGAAGCCTGTAGCAGCATTTCATTTCTTACACTTTATTTTCACACCCAAATAATGAATGAAGACTATTGACCGTGAAGCTGAAATGCTGCATACATGTCAGGCTGTCTATTCTTCAAATTTGGCAGAGGAAATGAACTTGCTTTAAAAACAATCTAACCAAACATGTTTAGAAACAGCTTTTGCAGAACTGGCTGATGTTTGCCATATGACACATGCAATGGACATTCGACATAATTTGGAGGCAAGAAAAGCAGTTAAGCGTTTGCCAGTGAACAAGCTGAGACAAAATGAACTTTCAAGATCTGGTCATAATCTTACACAACAATTCTGTGTCATCCTCATGGTTTAGTAATGGGCATGGTTTATATAAGTTAAGGACTGATGGGATGAGCCTTTGCTAAAAATGCTCAAAATAACTTTCTAAAGAACAGCTCTTCTTTATAGTTCTATTTATTTTTCTTTCCCATAACTCCTTTAGAAATTCAGTGAAAAAGAAACTCTTCTCTATAAGGTGTGTTCAGGCAGAAAGGAGGAGCAGTAGTCATGAACCTGGATAGTGCTAAGTTCTCTACAGTCACAGGAGGAAAGGTGGCTATTGCAGCATATTTTTCAGGTATATAAATAATGAAATTAAAACAATCTAAGGTTTTCCTAATACTGTTCAGTATATTGTGGGTACACATTGACTTCTCCATATGACATTTGTTCTTTTATGTACTTATTACATATGTTAATGTGTCATGTGAATAAGTAAATATTGCCAGAGAAACAGGACTTTTGAAGTTGTGACACTTTGTGCTTCATCACTTGACATTCAACAGCTCTTCTTAATTTTTACAGTTGGGATGATGTGTAGCTGACTGTAGCGTTATACTGTGTTAGTAACACATCCAAACTAAAAAAAGAGACAACCCTAGAACTGTTTCTGGTTCACTCTCAGCTCAAAGAGGTTTCTGTCTGAAGGCTCAGGACTCAATTCCCATTTAAACAAAATTTTAAGCTTGGCTGGAAGTGCTGGGAAAATCACTTCATACCATTTTTCCTGTTCCCTGGACTTGGCCTGGCTGAAACTACTGTTGTAATAAGGCTTTGAGCTTCCTCCTGTCAGTCACAAGGAATGCTCCCCGAGTACTGCTCCACTTCAGGGCTCAAATGTGGCTGGTCTGCAGACTCCTTTGCTCCGCTCCCTTCTCCCCTTGCTGCCTGCTGTTCCATGCTGAGCTAGCAACCCTTGGGCAGAGTGACAGGCATGTTCCAGTGGCTGGGTGGACAAGGCACAGCACAGCCCTATAGGCCTCCTTCTTCAGAGATCCACAATGTTCTGCAGTGTAGTAGTACATAAATGTTTTAGCTTCAAACTTCAGCTACAAGACTGGTAAATCTGGAAAAAATCATCTATGCAGACTGGACTTTTCCTTACCCACTCTCCCAGGTAGCTGTATCTGATTCAGGGAACAGGGATGGAGTGAGTGCAGAAAATAGCCATTAGAAACTTGTTGAGCATTTCTGTGAGCCTTTGCTCACCTCAGTGTAAGTTTTACACAATTACCATAGACTACAAAAGAGGAAAACTATAACACCAGGTGGAAAGAGTCTCGGATCTACTTTCCAGACATGTTTCAAAGTCACTCAGGAGAAGAAAAACATTTTCATTTCAGAATGTTGGTCTTTTCCACTTTCTTTTTGATTAGCCATTTCTAGCACTTACCTTAACTAAGACCCATGTCTGTACTTGCTACTTGAACAGGAAAAAGCTTTCCTTAAACTTGGCAACATAAAGGAATGTAAATAATCAAAACCAAACTTCATTTGCTCAGTATATTTTGGTATCCAAATGTGTTCAAAATACGATAGTGTATACATGGGTAGAGGTTCTACAGGTTCCTGCTGTAATTTCATTTTCCCTTTTTCCCTATGTTTTCCTCTCTGCTCATTCTTTTGAGAAGGGATTCACACCTTCCTTGGTTTCAAAATTCCCTGGCTACTGCAGCTTCATTTATTTGAGTCCAGTTAGCTCCCCGAGGCTTTGGTTAGTATTGGGTTTTTTGAAGCAAATAGTGAGCAGATTGGACCTCTAGAAGCACTTGGCTTCCCACTTCTATTGTTAATGTTTCTCTTTGAGAATCCACCAGGTCCTACATTCCTGAAGCTGGAAAGTTCTTAGGAGATCTTACCCTTCACTTCTGAGCCCAAGCTGACCAACCCCCAGGTCTGCATATTTGGGCATGTTTCCTGTATCCACTCTGCCTACAACATTTTCCTCGGACATTAATGTGTCTTAAGGACCTGGACAATTCCTAGAGCCTGATGCACTTCCTGTGATGCAGAGGAAGATATTGTTCCCGTAGGGAGAGGTGTGCAGGTCAGAAAGATGTAGCACTCTAACAGTTGTGAGTGTCTTTGGGGTGTGTTCCCATACTCTGTTGTACTCACCATGGACTGCTCCTTGTGTGCTTGCTCTGGGACGGGCCTCATGCAAACAACAATGTCAATATATTAAAGCAGATTAGAGTTCATGGGTGCATATTGAAAATTAGGCTTGTTGTAATTTTTCTCCATAAATAGCAGCAGCAATTGCATTATTTTGTAAAAGGCTAGGATATAATAAGTATAAATAGCACACTCTAAAAAATAAAAAAAATCTGTTCTGCAATATCCAGGGGCCATGGGTGTCAAGGGCCAACACAGCCATCAAGAAAGTCTAAAATTAAAACAGACAAGTTGCCAATGCATAAAACTGCCATCATCATGTTCACTTCCCAGTTTGTTTCAATGACCATCCCATCTGTGAAACATATTTCTGTGGGACAGTTAAGGGTTGCAAGCATAAACCAGCCCATTCCAGTGAATGCTACAACCCAGGTGTCGCTCCTGTTTGAAAAATGCCTGGGTGGCCCCACTGCCAAGGATATAACCACAGAAAATACAATCCAGAAATCCCTTTCCAAAGCAGTGAGTAATTGAAATTTATGTACTTGCATAACTCATTTATTGCCATGAGAGCAACGAATCCAAGGTTGTCAGCTCCAGCCATAGGGGTTGTTCCCTGATCCAAGAGGCCTGTGACTTTATTGTTTGAATGGGAGAGCTGAGGCTGGTGACTGGCATTGCTGCTTAGAGGCTGAAATGTATAGCTGGGGACATGCTGGACGAGAGGTAAGGGCACAAACTGCTCTCCTTGGCAGGAGGAAGAATACCTCAGCAGGAGTGATTTAAGTGGGTAGGGGTTTGAAACCAAGGCCTGAGGCCAATCTGATAGGCTCTGTTTTCTCAAATGGAAAGTCTCTGATTTACCTCATTCCTAGCAATGCAGTAGCACCCACAGATTCTCTTCTATTTAAAATCCAAACTTAAAGGCTTTCAAGGTCAGCTCTGGTAACTGAGATCTGGGAAGCAAGTTTGGGATATCCAGAGGAATATCATGCTGGAAAAATTCCTTACATCTGGGAGATCTGTTTTCCCTCTTGCTGCTCTCAGGGATTCAGCTGAGTTCATAACTACCCTACAATTTCTAGAGGCATATCTGGTAGCAAAATTGAAAGAGTTTTTCTCTGAAGGGCCTGTGAAGCTCTTGAGTGACTGATGCTAAGGAAATACTAAGTATTACTGTGACTAACTAAATGATTTGACACAAAGGTTTGTTTTAACCAGCCTTTGCTGTTGTGTGAGGCATCCAAGTCAGGGACACAATCTCAGTGCCTGGACTCCGGGGCTGATTTTGTTTTCTCCCAAAGCAGTTGCCTTTTCTTCCATTTTACTGTCTGTCATGATAGTTTTTCCTTTCTTTCAGAGAGATGAAGGAGTTCTGTTTAGAATAAGATGCTCCTAATGTTGCATAGATGGGACAAAAGGTACAACATATTATCATCAACTTGCTTACTTCAGTGGTAAAATCTGAGAGTAACATTTCAGTTTTGTAAATATTGAGACATCTGACATGTATCCACAAAGTTGCTGGTGTCTCTTCATTTTTTGAAACAAAATGAGACAGCATAGTCTTTTTAGGGGAGAATGGGATGAGACTTTGGTTTTCACATTTAAACAAAAATTAGATTTTTTTTCCTCTTGAGTGGGAGAAAATCACTGACTGTTATTGCTTATGGTGACAAACTTCTCATACATACATTTGCAATCTGAATTGGGGCTATTCTTAGTCCCAAAAGCTCCGTGTGCTGTACAGATGGTAGACAAATTAAATTTCATGGCAGCCTTTTTTAATCAGGGAAAATGGTGCATGGAAAGGTCAGTCAACCTGCTCTTGACTGCAGGGGGACCATAAGTACTACACACTTCTTGTTATCTGACTTATTTTTTTTTTTCTTTCTGCACAAACAACTGTCCTACATCTTACCTTGAATCCTGGGTCAAACAGATCTATAGCGTGAGGGTTGCAATAAACCCTATAACCACATCTTCTCATCCTCCTTCTCTGGTGGTGAGAGACACTGACCAAGCTGAATATATGACTTCCTATGTCCTTTAAACCACAGGCCTGACCTTCTGCATAAAAGTTTCTATGTTATGATAGTCTTGTCAGGATTTACCGGTTGTGCTTATTATTAATTAAGAGGTACTAAGTTTAAAAAGTCATTAGAAATCAAATCACAAAGGATAAGTAAAAAACCTTTCCGTAAACTTTGACATGCCCCTGTACTACATCTAAACCCACACCAACAAAAAGAGACATTAATAAAATCATTATATATTTGAAGAGCAACACCTAGCCCATGTAAAGTTTATGGCTACAAATGAATATGTGTCAGGGAGCACCATCAAGTCCATTAGGCCAAAGATTTCACTGTTGCTATTCATTTAGAGGGGATAGAACTTGTATGTTGCCATGATGGACAGTAACATAAAAAATTTAAAAGAGGGATAAAAGACCCTTTCTCCTTTTTCAACCTAGCTTTATAAACCATATACACGTCTAGGGAAGTATGAATAAAAACAAAACTTGCTGCCATGATTTACTCATTCATAATTTTTTTTCTCTTTTAATCACTGGAAATCTATTCCAGTGCATGTAAAGTCTTAATGAGACCTAGCAACATTATGAGTGCTGGGAGCAATCGCCCTTCAGCCTCATGCCTGCAAACGCTCTCAAGGCATGCATATATCTCATTATGGCCGAACGCCCTGTCATGTGTTATTCCTTACTTAGTGACAATTTGTCATTGTCACCCTTGACATGTCACTCTGCTGCAGAAGGATTTGACTTCAGCGTAAAATGTGACAATCAGATGAGAGGATTTTGTAATCTAAACTGAAATATGGGGCTGAGAGAGACTAATTTTATTCAAAAACAATCCTAATATAACATAAATGGGAAGAAATGTTTGCATTTAAGGATTTTTGTTAAGGTTTCCCTCTTTTGTCTTTTCCCAGCCCCTGCTCCCCCACTTCAATTATTCCTTAGAATAATGCCTTTATTTTTGAAGGATGGAGCCTTATGTTTTAATACCATGCATTTTCAATTAAGTGCACTAAGATCTGTGGATATAACTATTACTTACACTATAAGTGATGGTTACATGTAAAAATTAGGGAAACATATTGTGCTTTAGATAAATTACATTCAGATTACTTCTTATTATAAATGGGGTAGAAAATGGATTTTTAGCTCTGGCTGGCCAAAGAGCCAGCATTTGTATCTACTTCATTTGTTTAAATATATTTCAAGCCAGATTGAAATCCATATTGCCTGACATTAATTGAGTACTGAAGCATCAGTGTACTCAAGTTTCATAAACCACTGATGAGTGAGTTTCTACAGGCTTGATTTAAAAATATACAGTCCCTTTTATATGAAAATTATATTCCATTTATAGTGTAATTCTTAAAGCCCAGCATTAAATGGTATAAATCTTAATAAGATGAATGTAAATATGACATTTGTGCTGTTGAATTGACATCTTGTTTGCTAAGAAACTTATATTCTGTACTCACTATTTATTAACGTCTTCTTCTGTATAATATTGTAGGCAAACTGGTTTTCTTTTGAAAAACAGAATGGAGGTAAGAATGGGGCGGGCTGCGAGATGGACTGATCCTGAAGGTCACTTACAGGGTTTTGCTTAGGCCCCTCATCCTGGACAGGATATTCCATTCCTGGGCATCTTTTGACAATCAATCCTATCAGGTTGCCCAGTAATTTATTGGCTTTGTGGCACTGACAAATAGTCAATCATTCCAGTGGTAGCCTATAGGAAGTAAGGTTTGAGCTCATGTTTCCAGAGGTGAAAGTCTAGGGCAATTTAACCCATTTTTCACACTTGTAATTTTCAGAGAAGCAGACGTTATTTGAACAAGATTCTGGATTCTGAATTTCACAAAGAAGGTGCAAGGCTATGATTTTTTCTTCAAGTTTCATCAGATTTTTCTGCATAAGATGAATGAATGAATGAATAAGTTACTGACTAACTAACTAAAGACACCCTCATCAAGCAGCTTTTACTGGCTGAACCAAGTGTCCTATGGCCCTCATCAAGCTGCGCTCTCTCTGAGGTAGGGAATGACTGCTTTTAAGTGAGCGCATTATGAAGTGCCATCTGCAATGTGCCGTCCTCCTGGATATTTTTATCAGGACTAACATAGCTGTCAGGATGTCATGGAATGAATGTCGGATAATTTGTACACTTGATTTTTTTCTTTTTCATAAAGCTCTTCCATACTATTATTATAATGATAAAGGCAGCTTTCTGCTTGAAGTGCATTTGCAGCTTTCTCAATGCACTTAGCTGAAGTTTTTTTCTTTAAAATCTTTAACATTACAAATTTTGTTTAATAATACAAACTTGGTGAAGGAACACAGCATGCATTGAAAAATCAAGGCTTCTGTGAGGAGTGTGGTAAGTGTGGATTTTTAATGTGAGTTCTATCATTTATCTCCTTCATTTATTACCTTCAGAACCAGGAACAACTTGTACTTATTTGTTAAAACCAGAGAACATGGTAGATCTTTATTTCACATTCCAGGAAGACCTGCATTTTTTATTTGAGTACTCTTTGTTTCGATTCACCATCTGCAAGACATAGGAAATCTTAGCTACCTCACAGAGAAGTTAATGGAAATGCCATTGAGGTGCCTGCAGGCATTCAGGTAAGAGGTGGGTGAGCATGAAAGCACCAGGTGAATCTCTAAACCATGACCAGCAACTTTTGGTTTTTTTGTCACCTCTTTTTCATGCTGGGCTGTGTACTCTGGTCCTCTCCCATGGACTAGCTTGACAGTTGTTCCATATTTTGTTGTGCTAAGTCATCTCTTTATGCAAGGTAAAACCATTTTTCTTCTCATGGTTTGCCCCCTGTTGATTAGTCAATTTAGTTGGCTTAGTGGGACCTCCTCCTTTCAATAATTGTGAAGTATAACTTCACCAAAATTTTCACTGGAATTACTTTGAAGTCATTACAGTTTTCTGTGTCACCAGACTTACCTTCAAGACAATCTGAGCCAAAATATTAGATCAACATTGTCAAGGAGTGGGGCTTAACTCTCCTGTACCCTTACTCCTAGTCTGGCTCAGAACTGCACATGTGTTACTTAGTTTGGGATGGGCTTGGCTCGGGTGTTTGAGTATTTGAGTTAGTCAGTTTAGCTCCCTCAAATACAGAAACTGGGCCAGAAATGAAAACAACAACAAAAAGTAGGTATTTTATTGGTGAATTGGTGCTCCTCTGGACTCACTCCAACAGGTCCACCTCGTTCTTATGTTGGGGCTCCATAGATGGAGACAGTACTGCAGAAGAAACCTCAAAAGAGGAGTAGATGGGGAGAATCAGCTGCCTTGACCTGCTGGTCATGTTTATGTTGCTGCAGCCCAGGATAGAACTGGCTTTCTGGGCTCCAAGCACACATTTCTGGATCATGTCCATCTCTCATCCACCAGCACTCTAAAGTCCTTCTCCTCAGGGCTGCTCTCAGTTCCCTGCTGCCCAACCTGTATTTGTGCTTGGGATTGCCCTGACCCACATTCAAGACCTTGCACTTGGCCTTGTTGAAGTTGCACGGGCCCAGCTTTCAAAGCCTGTCCTGACACCACACAGCTTGGTGTCATTGGCAAACTTGCTAAAGGTGCATTTGATCCCACTGTCCATATCACCAACAAAGATGTTAAAACAGCATATTTCCTTGCTGGGTTGATGACTTAAATCAGAAAGCTGTAAACATATAGAAAAATGCTACATGACTTGTAGTAGAAGAAGTGGCAAAAGAGAAAGGGCAGTGTTTGTGTGTTTGGGCTGCTGGTTTTTGGTTGGGCTTATTTTGAGCAGTGCTCAAACAACAGTTTAGGAAGCAAGACAAAAGTGTTAAGAACCAGAACAACATGTTCTTAAGATCTTGGAGATGTTGACAACCTTTACCCAGACACCGCTTCTCATGAGGAAGCACTTTCCTGCCGTTGGTGAGGAGTAACACTCCATTCTTTATGGTCAGCCTTTCCTTCTCTACAGCAAATTATACCTCTCTGTGCTCAGCTGGACCTTATTTTTGGAGAAGGACATCAAATTAGCCTTATCATTTGTTATAGTTTGGGATGATGAATCAGAACCTGAAAGCTATTGGCTGTAGGGAATTATTTAGTGGAATGAATTTCAGAGATAATCTATTCATAGAAATGTACTAAATCACAGCCCAGAACTAATGTCATTTCTGCTCCCTCTCACCCCCTCCAATATCTGCTTCCCTTAGCATACTCCTTTAAACTTATACTTTAGTAACAAGAACTACATTTAGATATTTAAGGAAATCAAAGTCTCTGATCCTCATGTTCTTCTAGTAGCTGGTGTTCTTGACATTGGGCTCATACAAAAAACCTGTTTCTCTGAACTGGTATCTCCAGAGACTTAATTCGGTGCCAAGATCACTATGCCTGTCTCTCCCTTGGCAGGGTAGTTGTTTTCCTTTTGCTAAAAGCTTTTTTTCTGGAAACAAATTGCATTCTCACAGAATAATTTTCACAGATTTTTTTTGGGTTATGTTTGTTTGGGTTGGTTTTTATTTAAACTTTCAGTTTTTAAAATTTTACTTTGATTTTTTGAAAGCTCGGGAGAAATTTTTCAGCAGAGGGTAGAGAGAAATCTCACATGCTGCTGAATGATGGGGTTGTGGATGAAGAATAGACACGCAGTTTGCTTTCATGTCTTTGCTTTGTTCTTTGTCAGTTTTTTCCTCTTCCATAACTTTGCAAACATTGCTCTGTTCTACTTCTTGCAGGAAACCAGATTCTCATTGATATAGTTTTCCAGTTGAAATAGAGAATCAGTCACCAAGGAAGGCATCCTAGAACCATAGTAGGAGAGCCTAAATTTAGGAGCCTAAATCTCAGAAATTCAGGTAAGCAACAAGGGAAAGCTTTCAATATCCTGTACTAGACATGCAAATATATATCTGTTGCTGAGCCATTTACTTTGCGCCTGCAGACTTTATGTGTTTTATCTCTACTTGCTTCAGTAAATTCAGAGGACCAGCAGCTAAATACACTTCTTTGTGGCTATGTCATTACACCTTTTTGAAACTGAAGTTGGAGGAAGCATACTAGAAAGCTCAGAAAATATTTTTTGAGCATGTAGAAATAATAACTGCTTGCATAAGCTTCCTTACTTAAAACCTACTTTTACCTTGGGAAGTTGGCTTTTTAACATAGTTGTCTCTGTATTTTTGTGGTTAAATAATTGGTCTTTTGTAAGATTTAGCTTGTCACAGGTGTTTCAGAGAGTAGAATTCACATTCCTCAGAAAAGAATCTTTTCAGCTCCGTCTTTTCACACTGCTGCTGAAATTAGTGAATTTATCATCTTCTTTTTTAAATCCACCCTCCCAATCTCCCAGAAAGAGCTGTTACACAATTTTTGTAGTGGCTTAAACTTCACAGGAACTTGTGGTTACTCTTTAGACCTGCAGCTACTTTGAACTCTGAGATACAATCAAGGTTAATTTCAGTATCCTAATGCCTTGAAACTGATACTCATGGATACAGAAATTGGTTCTCCCGGTCACAACAGAGCACAAAGTCAACTATTAGTGTCACATGCAAGCTGGTCTTTGCATATGGACAGAATTGCATTAGGGGAAAATTAAATGCTATCAGTTTAGACCAGGGGCTTTGCAAAGCAGATAGCCTTTAGAGCTATTGTGGTTTTTAAACGTCAGGTTAATTGAGAACTGCTGTATATTTAATAGGGGGGCCTTTGGGATATGACTACAAGGACTCTTTGTTGTTCAGCAGTACATTAGGCAGAAACTGCACTTCTGAAATGGTCATAAAAATCCCAGGAGGCATAACCATTAATGGGACACTAAGCTCCAATTAAGGGCATGGCCCAAAAGACCAAGGTGAAAAACCTGGTCCTCAGCATCTGTCTCAGAGGATCTCTGATCCAGCTGCTTGCTTTCAGCTGCAGAAACAGAATTGTAAATAACAAAATATTTACTCTGATAACCACTCCCCCCTTCACCCCCCCATTCTTGTTGTCTGGACTGTAAATAGAAAAAAAAAAAAAAGAGAGAAAAACTGAAGGGTCTTTCAAATTAAATTCTCCAAATTCCCTAAAAACAAAACTAGAACTGCGTATCACAGTTCTGATCCCTTTTATCTTCATAGGATTCCATAACAGTTGCAGTCCAACCCTCTAAACTTCATCTTACACATTTTTAATAATAATTTGAGCACTTCCACAAGTTTATATTCAGACTTTCCTCTCTGACCCTGTTTAAGTTGTTTAAGTTTTGTTTCTGTTTTGGGTGGGATTTTTTGTTTGTTTGTTTGTTTTGTTTGTTTGTTTTTAATTCTCTGAGTTCCATGAAACACAGCTACCCAGTTTAGTCAGTCTGCTGGTAACTTTACAAATGAATTAGTGGGTTTTATGGCCTTCTTCTGGTCAAAGACTGTGATTCTGCCTCAGATACGCATAGATTTTCTGGAATGTCATAAATATACATTTTCAGAAAACACTGGGTCCTTAGAGTCCAGCTAAAAATGACTGGCATCTTCTGGAAATTTTAACCTTGGCATTTACACTAGTAAGTAAATAATTTGTGTCTCCATGTGAATATCTTCCACTGTTTTATTCTGCTTATGATACATTTTTTCACTGAAATTGTCCAGAGATAACCTATTCATTTTCCATCTAGACAGACCATCTGAGTGGGATGTTAATTAATATGACACTATGGAATTCAGTTTAGTGAAGTACCACAAAAAAGGAAATTAATTTCAATCATTGACAAACCTGTCAATTTAGCTGTATTGATTTTTTGATACCTCTACAGCACATGGCAAAGTTCATACATTGTAAAATACATCATTATTATTGGCTCACTCTGCTGGATGCAAGTGGACTGCTATTTTTTTTTTTCAATAAATTGACATTCTTTAAGTGTATAAAAATGCAAAATTATGTAAGGGGCTTTTATTACTACTTTTGATATAATATCAATTTACTATCTTTAATGGTGAACTCTCAGTCCGAGAGATATTTCCCGGTGCCTAAAAGATATTTGGTCTCAAAGCAACCTGAAAACAACAGTTTCCTGGGTTGGCAAAGTTTAGCAGAAAAGAAAGCTGATGAATCTGGTCATTAGCAGCTGTTGACCATGAGCCTCCTGGTGGGATCTGGTATTCTCCAGAGGCTCTGGGTCCTCCTGAGGTTGCAGTGACTGTGGGCCCCTGGGATTAAAGGTGCTGAAGCAGAGAGTGTGAATCCCTCCCCAGTTGTCTCTCCCAGGGCTGTGGTGTCAAAGCCCTCTCTAAAAGAGGGCAGAATAAAAGAGATCAATTGCAGAATTCTCAGCCTCTACAATGTTTTAGAAGTCAGTGTCCAACGCTGTATTTTGCTTTTGTCAGACTTCTGTAATGGAAAATCAAAAAAGCAATTGTTGTTCTGCTGACTCCAGCTCTAGCAAAAATAAGTTGAAGGTGTTCTGATTAAGTTTCTGATTTTGGTCTGTCTCTTCAGAGCACATAGAACTGCAGAAAACCTATGTTTGGCTTGTGCCTGTAAGTTTCCTGGTTTTTAAATGCAATACTCTCATATTCCCACCTGAGGTCATTAGCCACAAGGTAGGTTAAAAAAAAGTTTGAAGGATGGATGTAGCTGCATACAAACCCAGGCAATCTGCACTCATATTTATGCTGATGCTTCTGAAATTCATCGTGTTACTCTGTTAAAACTTGGCTCTACAGAATGTAGTGCTTGTCTAGATTTTCAAATAGAATTTTTATACTGAGGAGTGCCTGTAATAGAGGAGGGAAAGCATGCATTTCTGATGGAATGCAATTGCTTTGCATTGCAGCCTTTGAGGCAGATAGTAATATCTGAGGTTTGGTTTTGTTTTGGTGGGTGATTTTTTTATTCCTTAGTGTCCCTAAACATTGTTTCAAAGTCAGTAAAAGACACATGAACTTCTGAGACAGTAATAATATGTGGGGGAGGAAGGAGAAATAATTAAAAAGGCTAAATCCTAAACACTTGAGGCTGAAAAGATTTTTTTCCAGCATTAAGTGTATAGTAATGGAATCAATCTTCCCTATAGGAGAATGCATTTAGTTATTGTCAAGAACTATTTGGTGAATTTCAGTCCTTCAGGCAATTGCAATCTTTCTCCACACAACACAATAATTCAAAAAAAAAATTAAAATACACAATTCTGTGGACTTCAATTTCAGAACCTTCTTATTTGGTCAAAATTTAAATTTGTTGACATTTACCACAGAAATATTAAAGGTTTTCCATTAATAAACTAGGTATTTTTAGCTAAAAATATCAGCAAAGAAATAAACTTTGACAGAATCCCTAAATTAAAATTTGCTTGTCTCAGCTGAAGTTATTTAGACCAGTTTTCACAGTAGTAAGTCTGAGGCATGATAATGGAGTTTTCCTTTCCTCCCCAAACATTTATTGACTTCAAGGCTGGAATTTCCAATCTTCTCTGTAGGACCAGCTTCTCTGTATTCAGTCCACCAACTCAGGATGGGGTTGAACATTTATTTGCTCATTTAAGTCCTATTTTAACAATTCCTTCAATAAAGAGAGAAACTGAGGCAAGAAAGGGCAGTGATTCCTTCCATCTTCTTGCACATAATGAAAATAGCCTATTACCCATTTTCAGTCACTTACAGTGTTTTTCCAAGATAATGTACAATGCTATATTTTGTCCTTAATAAGGGAGGATATTTGCTGTCTCATTCCTTAGCAGGGGTGTTCAGACTTAGCTGTGACAGGAGGAGCAGCCGTTTCTTTAGTTGGCACAGTTAAATCTGACAGGGATCATGAATCAGAGCCCTGGGGTGACGTAATTTTCCAAGAGGGAAGGACTGCTGGGTGAACACTTCTTTGCCACTGTGTGAATCACTGCTTTTGTGTTAATACAATTAGGTGCCTACAATTAGTCAGTCTAAGGACATAATCTATTTATTGACCCAGATAGCAGATTGGGCTGCAGGTCTCAGATGTTACTTCATTACAAGTCTCTAATTACCTCCCTTAGTTTTCCCTTCAGGACAATACAGGTAGGGATATCTGTCAGGAATGTTGTGAGGAGTTTGCAAGGAGCCTTGAAGACAAAATGCTGTGTGAGTACATGGGCCTGGACTGCTGCTGTCTGAGTGCCTGACTGCCACTGAAATGGCTGCTGAGCACATGTATGTCTCTGGGGCTCTCAGCATTAGTATTAGTCACCAGCTGAGGATGGAAAAAGAGAACAATTGGTTCAGCCTGCTCCCCTGGGTCTCTTATATCAGACCTTCAGGTATGATGCAGCTTTCTAGAGTCTAGAAGACTAAGGCTTTATTCCTTTTCTTCAAGAATAGCAGAGGGAGGAGAGAAGAGGACAGCCAGCTGAGTTCTCTTCTGTGGTTGCTGATGTGAGACCAGGGCAGAGTTTGGCCTGGAGGATTGAGACACTACTTTTAAAATCTGCCCAACAATTTCATTAGCTAGTTCTGGGGCCATTGTGCTGCAGTGGATATTTAAGCCTGAGAAGGCACCCTGGCAAGCTTTCCAGCTGAAATCCTCATTACTGGATTAGGGACTCATGCAGAGCCAGGGTGAAGTTTATTGTCAGGATCATGGCCAAGACATTATTTTAAAAAAACAAGAAAAAAGAGTGTGTGCGAGGGTACAATCAGCTGTTCATGACTGAGATGTGTTTCATGATGTGAAGCTGTACTCAGTACTAAGGCATGTTTAAAGTGAATGCCAGGTACTGCATTTGGCCTTCCAGCTATTAAACATCACCACAAAACAGTCAGCAGAGCAACGTCATCTAGATCACTTTGACACAATTGCAATCCACAATTAACAGGCAATGAAGGACTTCCTAAAAGCACATGTTTGACACCCTGCTTTGTCATGGGTTTTTGTACTGTTGCAGGGATTAAAAAAAATTAAATTAACTTTGTGCCAGTGCATATCATATTTGGACAAGGGACTAGATGAAATGATTAGAATAATAGCCTTAGAAAAGATCACATTTCCCTACTGTGCCAATGTATTTGACTGCATACAGCAACCCTTTTAGGCCACTGTTCACAGTGAATTGTAACAACTTCCTGCAAAGATCTAAGTTCTGCATCTTTTGAATGGCAAATTATTAGAACTAGGTCAGGTCTAAGAAGAAATAACCATCTTTATTAACCAGAAATAACCAGCTTTATTAATATGAACTTCACTTTTAGTGTAGTTCACATGAATAAAGCTCTGCTAATAAAAAAAATACAAAAGCACCTGATTTTAATTACCATCCCTCAGCAAAGAAGGGATGCATCCTATATCATTGCTGAGCACTACAGGTAAACTGTCATCTGGCTTAAGGAAATCTCTGAGACATTCTCTGTGAGGTTCATCATTAGTTCACTACTTTTAAATCAACTGAGCAATGGAAAGTAGAAAATCTTGTACAAAAAGACATTTACCAGTATTTACGTAATTTACATTTTCCTAAAAAAGTGTTTTGTAGAGTGAGAAGTATCTTTATGCCATTCAGAAAAACTAAAGCAGCCAGTAGTATACAAAATATGTAGCTACATTTGCTAGCAAACATCTTTCTTGTTTGACTAAAGTATAGCTGCATCTCTCCAATGTTTTTTGTAATCTTAAGAATAATGTGCTGTATTTTTGGTCAGAGCTGTTTTATAGGGCAGGATCTCAATGTAAAACTCACATCAGACCATAGAGGCCTATGGTCATCTCATCCGTATTCCCTTTATTACTCCCTTTGCCCCAGCAAATCTTTTCTTTAACTTCCTTTTCATTTGAGATCTCTGTATGTGCATGTCTTTGTTGAGGCTTTCGTGTCATTTTACTTCAGCTGTACAATGTTTCTGAGTGCCTTGATTTGTTAAAACAGAATGAGTTTTTCAAAAGAACATGAGAAAAATTGTAAATTTAGTTGTAGTTTTTTAGGGTTAGACTTTCCTTAGAATTCTTTGAAAATTTAGCCCATAGAACTAAACTCATATGATTGGTGTGTTCTCTCTGAACTCAGATGACTGTCACAAGCCACCCATTACAGACTGACTCCTAGTTAGAGAAATATTTTCTGATACTACTGTTCACTGTTAATTATCTATGTGGTGCATTAGAAGCTCACAGCAGCTTCCATCAGAAAGGTAAGATAAAATACAGGGTACATACATGGGGTGCTTTGGGAAGGCAGTATCATGTCATACTCTAAGACTGACCAAGCTGAACATTTCTGTTAAGACTGCCCATTTCTCCAAGCTGTAGGTTCAGGGCATTTAGTCAAAGCATCTGTATAGATAATCTTGAATATATTTTCCAACCTTAATGATTCTATGATATTTTAAAAGAAAACAACTGAAACCAGCAGAATGGTTAGAAAATACTGTTGTATTTGTACAGAATTTCCAGCCAAGGAGAATTTTGAGATTGTACTTGGGTCCAGTAAATGCACACACACTCACAGGCACACACAACAAAAAAGATTTTTGTTTCAAAATAATCTTCATTACATGAGAATTATCATAATTGTCATTTCAATTGACTGATTTTAGTCTTTAAAAGAGGGTATAATAGCATTCACTGTCTGAGACTGAATTACTGTCATTATGTTAAAGGTGCACTTTATCACTTAGCTTTTCTCCATTATAAATGCTCACAGACACACTCCACTTTCTGCTCTACAAAATCTTCAAAACATAATATGACAAAGTTTTGTATCCAGACACTTTGTTACTAAAACTTCAGAACAAAGGGTTACCAAAGGCAATCTGCCATTGTTAATGCAACCACAATATCAAAAGATAGAGAGGATATTTTAGCAATACAAGTTTCTGAATTCCTGCAGAAGAATGCAAACTATTCATTGAGACAAAAAGGCACTTTGTGTATCTTTTGCCAGGAGGGAAGATGCAGAGTTGCTCTTCTGCTCAGAGCAAACTTATTAAGGTAAAAGCAGATCAAGCAAATACCAGCCCAAATGAGAGAAATGGCCATGCCATACTATCCCAGACTTGTCAAACTTTTCTCGATGATGTTTAGATGAAAATCCAGACATTGCCATGATGTTAACCTGCCAGTGTATAAATGACATTTATCATTTCTGCAATCTCTTTTGATCTGATATCTTAAGATTCTTCATATGTAGAAGTTTTCAACACATTGCCCTGTCATCTTAATACATATGGGACATCTTTTACTCCTGCAGGCACAGAAGAACCAAGTCTGGATATGTCACTACGGCACAACACTTGGGCAGAGCTCTGTTGAAGTAAATGTCACTATGCCTGGAGTGAGAGGCTATAGAGAGGCATGAAGGTATTAACATCAGATCTAGAGAGATCAAGGGGAAGAATTTGCCTGAGGAGCAAAGCTTTTTCTTTAGGGGAAGAAGGTACCCTAAATTCTGAGATGCTCAGAAAGGGACGATTTAAAGAATCTGATTTTCAGAGGCTGTGGTCAGGGTAAGATGGGCTAATTATACAGTGCTACTTGAACAATTAAGTTCCCAAAAATATTTTTAAAAGCTTGGGCTAGGTGCCAGAGCACTAAAGAATCTTGTAAATTTTCTTGTAAGTGGCAGCACTTTAACAGTTCCTCTGACCTGCCCTGGACTGTTCAACTCAGGGCTCTGTGTTTGCTTTATTCAAACACCCGAGCTTTGGGAACTACATGCCTTTCTCTTGAAAATCAGAATATTGGGGGGTGGGGGGGGGGTTTGAAACTTGTCACCCTAA
>VWZU01013213.1:464402-485181 GCA_013397095.1 Sterrhoptilus dennistouni
TTTTTTTTTTTTTTTTTTTTCAGTTGTAATGTTTTCTTCTTCCTTCAAAGTGATTATTAACAGATTTTTCTAAAATGCCCAGAGCAGCATACTTAGGTCAGAAAACAGAAGCTAGAGTGTTTTTGTCTGCCAGCTTCCTCCCTTACTTATCTTATAACATTTCCCTTATGTATCCCCGGGTCATGCACAGGTCTGGTTCCAACATTGCTTTGTGAGGCAATGATTAGGTTCTTGCCTAGAAACAGATTTACAGTACAAAGGTTTGAGAGATAGATATTCCCTTATTTAATTTTTTTTTTAATTCAAAGACCTATATAGAAAAAAATCATGGGCATTTAGAAATATCTATGTCATAAAAAGAGTTTGTGACACTATATGAAATATTCTCTAGTAATTTTTTAAAACGTTGAATAATGGCACTATAAAATATCAACAACAACAAAAATTGGATACCGTAATTGTATTTAAGACACTTAGAGAAATAATATTGGAGTTGTTTTGTGTATAAGAAGTTATTTTTCTTTAAATTATATGAATGAAATGAGCAAAAAAAACCCCAAAAAACTACCCTTTTTCAGGGTGTTTTATTGTGTGTCACATTTAGCTCAGCTTACCTGGTGGCTAAATGAACATTTCATGGTTAAGGGCTTGAATGAAGTCAGAGAAGTGTTCAAATGTTGGCACACTGAACCACACTATGTTGTCTGAACCTGAAAATTTGGGCTGGAAACCTTGCAAGAGGGTTTTCCCAGTGAGAGATACTGCTTACAGACTTTTTTTCACAACCTTTTCAGGTTGTGTGGGCTTTATATATAAGTATTTATTTATTCATCTATTTATTTATTTATTTATTTTAATTGGGGGTAGTGAGGGGATGCATTCCAGGAAATCAGTTACAGGACAGGCAGGTATGGACAAAATTCAGCTAAGATAAGGCTTGTAAGGCTTCAGAAAGACACTAGAATCAAATGTAGTTACAGGATTTCCAGAGGGACTTTTCCTTTTATCTAAATCATCTAACAAACTACCAATTTTCTGACAATGAATGAATCTTTCTTTCTAGAGGAACATCCAGACATTCTTGCTTCTGTTTTTCAGAAGTTACTTATTTCTATAATACTGGAACTGACCCTGATATTTTCTGTAGTTAGCCAGGGAAAAATCACTTAATCTTCAATGACTAATGAGTTGGGACTTTTACTCTAAATGTAGATCTCAGTCTAGTAGGAAAAGTAAGGGAATGCAAAAGCACATCTGGTAATTGGAGAGATGAAAAAAGTAGTAATAAAGTGCTCATTTTGAGGCAACAAAGATGAAGATAATGGATGATAGCCAAGCAGGCCATATGCACTTGGCTAACAGAATTAATCATGGACTATGCAATGCAAAGCAAGAAAGACAAGTACAATAAAACACTTAAAGACAAGAATGGATTTTAATTTTAGGAGCAGTATAAAACAATATGATAATAGTGATAGCCAAGTTAGTCCTGTGATTGTACAATCCAAACAGGACAAAAATTAAAGCTATAAATAATATTTAATCTGTTATACTAATATATGTTAAAAAATAATAATGACTAAAAATGATTTGAATTAATGAAATGAGGAGTTCTCTTTCTGGTATATTCAGAAGGGCTAAGGCAATTCTAAAATTGTCAGATATGAAGTCGTGTTTGGAAATGGAAAAGGAATATTACAAGTTTCCAAGACAGTTTAGCAAAAGCAATATCTGAAAATGCAAGCTAGTGCTTAAATTTCTATTAGTAAGGGAAGACTTATTATTAGAGCCTTGTGATTAGCAGTGTAAAATTCTCATAAAGCAATTTTGTAAATATCTCATCTTGAAGCAATTTTGCAGCATCATCTGCCACTAAGCCTCCAGCTATGGCACCTAAGGGATCATGTTTTCTGTCGCTTGCTGTTACATTTTTCTGTTACATTTCTATATACTTGTATTTCAAATTGTCCAGACAGTTTGTGTATGACAAGACCTCACCCAAGTACAGGCACTGTCTGTTTAGGAATTTTAGGGGACAGTTTAAGGCTTTCTGGGGGCCAGAAGAGACTGTAATGAGAGGTGGCCTCTCCTCCCACAGAATCACAGTATCCTTTGGCCTTTACTGAGAAGAAACAATAGTCTTACTGATACTAATAAAAAGTACAACAAAATAACCAGTACTCTCTGTTGGTAACACTAAAATAAGAGACTGCTGTACGGTTTTTTTGAATTGCATGGCAATATTTCTTACGTCTTTAATACAAGCTGCAAAAAATCCCCTTATGGTCACAAATTAGTGGTTATTAACTTGAACAAAATCAGGTATGATTTTTGCTGTGCTCTAAGCAGACAGATGAGTTTAAAAAGGAGAATGAGTAGCTGAATGTAAGAACGAAGAATAGAATAGAATAGAATAGAATAGAATAGAATAGAATAGAATAGAATAGAATAGTATAGAGTGGAATCATTTAGGTTGGACCCTTCACCAGCTCCATTGCCCTTCTCTGGACACGCTCCAGCACCTAGATTTCTTTCTTGTCCTGTCCTGAGGGGACTAGAACATAGGATTCAAGGTGTGGGCTCACCACTGCCAGGTACAGCAGTATAATCCCTGTCCTGGTCCTGCTAGCCACACTATTGTTGATCCAGGCCAGGATGCCACTGACCTTCTTGGCCACCTGGGCAGACCTGGCTCATGTTCAGCTGCTGTCACCAGCACCCAGAGGTCCTTTACCATCAGGAAGTTTTCCAGCCACTCTGCCCCCAGCCTGTAGATGTATAGAGGTTTGTTGTTGACCCATGGGCAGGGTGTGGCACTTGTCCTTGTTGAAAAGCACACCATTGGCTTTGGCCCATTGATCCAGCCTGTCTAGAATCCCTCTGCAGAATCTTCCTACCCTCCAGCAGAGCAACATTACAGCCCAACTTGGTGCCATCTGCAAACTGATTGAGGATGCCCTCAATCTCCTTGTCCAGATTATCAGTAAAGATATGAAGCAGGACTGGGTCCTTGGGAACCACCGGTGGTGACCAGGCACCAGGTGGATGTAGCACCAATCACCACCACCCTCTGGGCATGGTGATCCAGTCAGCTTTTTACCCAGCAAAGACTATGCCATCCAAGCCATGAGCAGCCGGTTTCTCCAGAAGAATGGTGTGGGAAGAGTGCCAAGGACTTTACTAAAGTCCAGGTAGAAAACATGCAAAGATTTTCCCTCATCCACTAAGCAGGTCACCTTGTCATAGAAGGGCATCAGGTTGGTCAAGCAGGACCTGTCTTTCCTAAACCCATACTGGCTGGGCTTGATCCTCTGGATGTCCTGTATCTCTTGTGTGATGGCACCAAAGATGATGAACTCCTGGCACCAAGGTCACGTTAATATGCCTGAAGTTCCCTGGATCCTCCTTCTGGGCCTTGGCATAGATGGGTGTCACATTTGCGGATTTCCAGTAATCTTGGACCTTCCCAGTTGACCAGAACTGCTGGTAAATGATGGAAAGAGGCTCAGCATGTACTTCCACCAGCTCTGTCAGTAACCTTCTGGCCCCATGGACTTGTGTGTGTCTAGGTGGTGTAGCAAGTCACTGACCATATTTCCTTGAATTTAGGTACCTCATTCTGCTCCCTATCCCTGTCTTCCAGCTCAGAGAGCTTAGTACCCTCATAACTGGCCTTACCATTAAAGACCAAGACAAAGACTTCATAAAGTATCTGAGCCTTCCCCTCACCTTCACACTTCCCCCCACATCCAATAAAGGATAGTGATTCTTTTTAGCCTTCCTTTTGTTGCTGAGGTATTTATAGAAAAATTTTTCATTGTCTTTGATGGCAGTAGCCAGACTAAGGTCTAGCTGGGCTTTAGTTCTAATTTTCACTCTGTACAACTTCACAAGATCCCTGTAGTCCTCCTGAATGGCCTACCCCTTCTAAAGGAAATAAACTCTCCTGTTTTTCCTGAGCTCCAGCCATATCTCTCTGTTCATTCAGGCTGATTTTTCTCCCCTGCTAGCTGGTCTTTTGGCACAAAGAGGATGGCCTGATCCTGTGCCTTTAGCATTTCCTTCTTGAAGAATGTACAGCCTTCCTGGATCCTCTGCCATTCAGGACTGACTCCTAAGGGACTCCCTCAACCAGCCTCCTAAACAGATCAAAGTCTGCCCTCTGGAAGTCCAAGGTAGCAGTTCTGCTGGCCCCCTTCCCTTCTTCTCCAAGAACGAAAAATTCCTTTAATTTTGTGATTGTTACACGCTTCAACCACCACATCACCCACCAGCCCTTCTCTGTTCACAATCCACAGGTCCAGTCAGGAGCCTTCCATAGATGGCAAAGAAAGCCATCTACGAGAATCCTGGAACTTGGGAGCAATTGATGATTTGAATTAAAATAATAGTGAAAAAAAGAAATTACCACAAATGATGAAAGGTGAGGTTGACAGTCAAGTTACATCAATGTGCTGGCATGACAGGCTGACACCATTTCAGATGTAAATAAAAGGATGGAACACAAATGCTTCCAGAAATATTATTTATGTCTCTACAAACAGCATAATTCTTTATCAAATACGATGGTGGAATCCAACAGTACAAAAGGTATTACTTGGGGCTTTTTATTAGTTTCCAGTGTTTTGTCTCATCATATTGTGCATGCATTTCTCTAAGACCTAAATTTTTTAGGAGTATAAGTTTTGCAAACATGAAGGCCCATGCTAAACAAAAGTGAGTTCTTACTTCTAACCTAAAGAATCATAATCTGAATTTTGTATGTGATGGTAACACCTTTTTTTTGAATGAAATTTATGTTAGAGGTATGTGTGTTCATGTTTATGCAAGTTTGTGCTTATTCAACTGGTCAAATTGCTTTTTACATCTCTGACTATCTCCTTTGCTCGCTGTGGGCTCTACAGATTAGGGTGAGGGCAAAGATGATCAGCTGGAGATAACTCATAGTTGAACTTGGGCAGGAAGCCAACCATGTTGTCAGCAGATGTTTTGCTGTATGTGGGTCACTAGGAATAATCTAAGTATATTTTCCCCCCTTTTCATCACTGTAAAGACCCTCAAGCTGACAACTAGAAGCACAGCTCTTCTACCCTAAAATATTTGTTATTTAAATACAGTAAATTCTTAGTCTCCTTTGGGATTTGTGTAGCAAGCTGAACAACTGTTGTGTCAGAAAGGTGCACATGGTGTATGTGCAGCTCTGCCACAGTAGCATGCTGACCTGGGTTGAAAACATTTACATTTTGTTGAGAGGCTTGGAGCTGTATAAACCTGAGTGGACCTGGAGTCTTTGCTTGCCTTTTTACAATGTCAGTCTCTTCTAGAGGAAAGTAATTTCTCTGATATTTTAGCCAGGTCCTGTTGCAATAGCTTGCAAAAAGCATTTTGAGAAGCTCTCTTCTATCTTGCATGCTCTCCCTTCTTTATGTACACATATCTGTCAGGAACATACATACATTCATATATATTTACATAAATACACACATACACAGATATACACACACCCCCATATATATAAGTATATATGTAGATATTTTTCTGGTGTGCTCCGTAGATGTGGTAATTATGGGAAAGAGGATGGGAGTTCTGTGTAAATGGTGCCCCAGCCTCCGCAGAGGATATTTCATAGCTCTTTCCAGTTCACTAAGAGTGAAGATTGTAAAGAATCTAAACTGTGCAGTTTTTGTCCACTGATAACAATAATAATAATTTCTATCTTGCACACTTGGATCTCTTCCCCATGCATGTGTATGAAAGTGGAGAAGAGACTGATTTGTACTGAAGTGTTCTGGTAAAACAAGAAACCAGTCTTGAAGGAAATTTTATTTCTTGAAGGCTTTTTCAAAAACGGATACCATATTATTACTCCTGAGTTTCATCACCATGAAATGCTGAAACTTACACTGTGGCCATTAGCTGAGAAGAAGGTTTTAGTGTCAACCTGTGCATGATCCTGTTTATCCTATGATCTGAAATAGATGACAGTTACTTTCATAGCACCACATCTTCAGGTGGTGGGATCTGGGTCATTGCCCCAGGGGGGCACATGGCTCAGCCCAGAGTGTTAACAGTCATCATGAGGGCTGTGACACCACTACTCCTATCTGAGGAATGCTTTGTAGGAACCTTGCCTGGGCACTAGAAGGACTGGAACATCAAACTCCCTCATCCTTAGGAGAAAAAGGAAAGTTTTTATTGGTAAGAACTTTAGCAGCTGTCCTGCTTGCTGAGCAGCATGGAGGTAGGCAACCATGTCAGACACAATTACTGCTCCTTTTGTAATAACCCCTTTTTACAGAAAACCAGTGATGTGAACTATCAGCCTGCTAAGCCAGATGTAACTTACTCAGACCTAGGCAACACTTTGCTTTCTGGGTTCCTTCCAGCTCTTGCACCAGGGAGAAACTGCTGGAGAAGTTAGCATTCCATGCTGATGTGCCAGTCACCCCTCTGTAGAGAGAGGCTGAGGAAGAAGACAGAAGGAATATGTGGGGAAAATTCACTTCTCTTGCCCACAGTAATGTGAAGGGTGAGAGGATGGCAGAAGATATTGGAAGGACCTTTTTGTACTCTCTGTTCATGACCCTCTTCTCACTCTGAAGTTCCATTCCTCCCCAGGCAAGCTGATCTTCCAGCTGATTAAAAAAATATAGCCAAGTGGTCAGCAGGGGTGTCCTTTCTGTCAGTTGTGAGGCAGTTGTCACCCCATCCTTCCCCTTTCTGAATGCAATGCAGGCTGTGAGAATGAAATTTCAAACATTACAGTGCTGTAGCCACTCTGTATGTGTAGAGAGATTGGAGGATTAAGCGCAAGAATGACTCAGTGGAAGACCCTTGTATAAAAATGACAGATGCCCTGGTTTAAAAGGTGACAATTTGCCTATGCAGTGAAATCGTTCTGTCAAGGCATCAGGAAATTTGGGGACTTGAGTGTAGAGAAGGAAGCATTTGAAATGCAGTCTGCCTTGAGCTTCTGAAGTAGCCTCTGAGCTCCAGAACTGATGTTTTGTAATTTTGCCTTATCATCTGCTTGGGTTTATCATGGTGGTAATAGGGATAATGACAGAGAGTCAGTCATTTCCACTTAGATGCCAGTTTTTAAGTAATAATAAGCTCACAGCGGGTTTGATTTGGTCTGTGCTGAGAGTACCTGGGGTTATTTTCCCTTTGCTTTCTCATGGTAAATTATCTCAGCCCACCAGGGCCAAACCGATTTTCTTGCTGTAAAAACAGAGAAGACGAACATGCAGCACTGCACCGTGCTGTACACTTAGCTGCTTCCTCCTTTGTTGTTTTCTTTACGTTATTTAGGAAGCGAAAATTCTCTGAGTGACCCATTATGGTTCAAATCCAGGTCATAAAAAATAGTGTAAACTAATAGTGGACTGTCTCCCCTAGCCCTCTCGCCCCATGCATCTCTCCCCTGTATTGCAATCCCTAATGGGAACATTTAAAACCAGTGCTTATGATAATGCCCTTGTTCCCATGGACACCACAGCGCTGCGGAACCAAGATTAATGGAGGACCATTGAGACTGGTCCTAAAAGATTGTCCCTCTTGTGTATTATGGTCTGTCATGCTGCATCCATTAACAGAGGAGCAGAGGGTCCTCATCGTGTTGGTATCACTGGGACCAAATCGAGCTACTGCAAGATGGCATTTCCATAGCACATCAACAGATCATTTCACCACTGCTTAAGGCATCGTAAATTGGACTTATAGCTCAGCTGCTGGCATAAATAAGTCCCTTTGATAGTTAGTGGAAGACGTTATGACACTCCAGGGTACAGGAGGGGACATTGGCACTGTCATTTTTTTCTCTAGCCCTGGCACCCTGGTGCCTCTGATCTTTCTGAAGATTCAGGGCACGCGCTCTTCATTACGGTTTGGGCACCAGGGACTTGTTTTTTTTGCAAGATTAATGAGCGCCACGGAAATTCTCCAGCGCATCTCGATAATTAAGTCTTTGTTTATCAAAAAACAAGTTATATTAGGAGCAGAAAATTCGCAGTAATTATTCATAATTCTAACAATTCAAGTATAGCTACCTCATTTGCCTGGGTAATTCTGCTTTTTAATTTCTTGCATACATTTGCATATTAATTTTGCCCGTCGGCTGCAGCAGGCTTTGACAGTTTGTTACTATGTGATGGTTTTCACAGGGGTGCGACTCAGTTGGGTGGCATTTCGACTGGGTGCAATGATAAATTATGAATTTTCTAATTTGCTGCATAATGAAGTAACCCCTTCCAACCCAATTAAAAAAAAAAAAAAAAAGCAAAGATGGTGTCTTTTAAATAATATTTCCCAGGTATTTCATCTCTCCAGTTTTGTTGTTGTTTTGCAAGCTTTTTTTTCTTTTCACTTAAAAAGCAGATGACTGCATTTGCAGCCTTTCAGAGTGACTGTGCCTTTCCATACATCAAACATGATTCATGATTCATGTATCCCCAGACTATATTCATGCTGTAAATTGGCCACTCCTCAACCCTCAGGGCAATCACGGATGATAGCAAAGAAGTCCTAGTTTCTTCTCTGATGTCCAATTTGGGCTGTAGTGATCTGTGTGTATGAGTCTGTCTGTCTGTTTGTCAGGGAGCAGGGATTTCAAATGAGGGAAATAAATGATATGTGTTTGTTTTACATACTTGCTCGAGAGGCTGAACTGTTGTAAATTAACTGCTAAACTACTGAGTGGGTTTCCTTCTAATTTCTTAAAATGGTTGTAGAAATAAATATATATGTATTTATTACTTCAGCATTGTAAAAAAGGATCTGTGGAGTCTTAATTTGTGGGTGAGAGATAAGGGATTTTAGTTCAGTGTTGGTAAGTGTGTTCAGTACATTTGGTAATTTTATGCTCATAATGCAGCACTTAGAAAGCACAAGTATTGCTGGGTAAAATTTGTGGTGTTTCATTATACAACTGCAGACGGGCAAAACAGTTTAGAAATACTGTAGGCCTGATGCCATCCCAACTTTAAAGAATCTGAAATAACCCAGCCAATCTGTTTAGCATGATGCAAATATTGTAATTATACAATTATGCTGCATTTTTAATATAGAACAATTCCTACACATTTTGTTGTCTCTTAAAATTCTGCATTATCAAGAAAAGCCACGATTATATCTGAGTCCCCACCACAACCACACAGCAGTAGATCATGGAAGATTACGACATTAATACCCCGCAATCAAGCAGCAGAGAACACACAATATTAACGCAAAAAAAACCACCCCACCAAGTGCAGATTACATAACGAATTCTGCACATCCCCACGAGGGAGGTGAGGAGCCGTCCGCGCTCCCCTCGCCCAGCCTGGCAGCGCACAAAGCCCCCGCTCCACTCTGCAGGAGCAGGACAGAACTGCAGAGTGCCCAGCGCTGCCACCCAGCCCTGTCAGCATCACTGTGACACGCAGCACACAACGTGAGCCTGGCACAACTGGGCAGCGCGGAGCCCAGTGATATTATAGCACAATCGCACCGCTAGATTCATGCCTACACTACAGAGCGAGCAGCAGTAGTGCTGAGCACAATGCAGCGCTGTCATAACAGATATTAAAAGGCGTTTGGCACAGCCACAAAGTGCGGTGGCATGTTCCGTGTTTGTACATAAAAGCAGAGTGGGCTGTACTCAGCACACAGACGGTGCAGTGCTCTCACCACAGCTGTATGCCCACCCCAAAACAGGCATGAGCACCTACAGCCAAACAACCACCGTGCAGGAAGCAGCACCAAAACGCAGCTTTCACTCCTCTGGTACAAAACCCACAGCATAAGTTTATAAAAGACCTCAAAGAAATGCCTGGCGTGTACATTCATTTCTTCAGGATTTAATTGTGGTGTACACACAGTCACAAAACACTTTGTCTCATACAGTCCTAAAAGTAATACAACTTTCTTCAAATCTACCAAAGTAATTTGAAAGAGAACACCTTGTTACTTATTTGTATTAATCGTGAGAAAAATTCCTTACATGATCTTTTACTGGTGGAAAGTGCAGCTTTGTCAAAATCAAGCTTTTCCATAGTAATGTCTTGGTTTAATGACATTTTGACAGATGAGGGGGTAGGTTTCTTGTGGTTTTTTCAATGTTAACCAATCAATTAGATTTTTTTTTTGCATTTTTGCATACCTTCTTTTCTTTGAATTTTTGTATAAATAAGAAGGTTTTTTAGCACATCAAAATCACCCAAATCAGTATTATTTTAACATTGATGGTTAACCTCTAATTTCCCCCCAAATTTAACTTTGTGGTGAATGCAGTTGTTTGATTCTGAATAAGAGCATCATTTCTATTAATACTTTTTATTTAATATGGGAGAGAAGAAGTCCTGCCTCTGTCTTTTTATGAAGGTGAGTGCAAACCCTTGCAAGTGTCTAGGTGAAGTTAATAGTGTTCCAATAAATCATAGAGTTCCTCAACACCACAATTAGTGCAGCAAGGACAAAATGCTGAATACCACGCTGTGCTAGCAATGAAATGATATGGTACATCCTCAGTAACAAGTTTCCCCCTCACAGTCTTTGATGGAGAAGTGTCAGTCTGCAGGCTGTCTGTAGCTTGGGCTGCCCCATGTGGAAGCAGAGTGGTGCCCCCACAGTGTGAGGCTGGCAGGGTGCAGCACTGGGGAGAGCCAGTGTGAACCCATATGTCGCTGTAAGGCGGTGTCACCGTGCACCAACACTGCCTTGTTTTCTGGTGTCTGCTCTGCAAAACATTACAACTGTGTAAAGGGAAGTGACTGATCATTAAATGTATGCTAATAACATGAGTCTTTGACTGAAAACATCAATATACTCCAGTAAAGTGCACAGTTAGTACACGGCAATTAATATTTATCTAATCTGATTTATACTAGGGCTTTCTATAATGCCCGCTGCTGTATCATCTATGCTGTGATCAAATGCACCAGACATACATAAGCGAAGCGTCTTCCCAGACTTCAGTCTCCTCCCTTCCCTCGTTCTCTTTCACTTTGTTATTTATTATTATTCAAATTTATACATCACTAAACAAAAGAGCACTCATCCCAAGCCACTGATAAACTCTTAAAAATACATCTCATAAAATGAGCAGACTCCATAATTATCCATGGATAAAAATGCAACAGCAACCATGTGACTACACTAAATTTAATCAAAATTATTAACAAATCACCACCAGAGTTCCTTCCAACCATTTCTTTGCTCATCTTTTGCCAATGAGCTACACAGAAAAGAGTGGTTTTGCACTGACACCTGAAGGTTGTTTTGAATCAAAAATCAGATGTATTCAAAGTGATAGATCCTATCTGGGAAATGCCCTTTTCTTTTAGTACCTGCATTGATTTCTTTGCGGGACGGAAGCAATAGCACAGGTGTATTGAAGTAGTTCATGTATCAGTTTGGGTGGCAGTATGGCAATGCTACTCTGTGAGTATGGGCGACTCAAGAAGAACAAATGGAATTTAAAACATTTTAATTCTTGAGTGAAGCCATAGCCTTCAATGGTGATGTAAGATAAGAGAGAAATTTAAAGCCAGCCTCATACACCTTCTTCAGCTGGAGAGTAGAACTTTTCTGATGGAGACTCTGTGTCTGCCCTGTTTTGAAGCTTGGTTGTTTCAACAGCTACAGTAACCCAGGGCTTTCTGGTGAGGGAGACATGGAAAGATCAGGGACATTCTGTTAAGGAGAGGGGAACTTGCACAGGCAGACTGACCCCCAAACTTTTGTGGCAGAGGTTATGATTTCTCTTCTATTGAGTATCTTCAGAAGAGACTGATGGACCAGCAAGGACAGGTCTGTATGTGCTTCTGGAGGAGGAGGAACAGTACAACTAACCTGTGTAAAGAGGCTTTTGAGGCAGGAACCTTCCCACAGTGGTTCTGGTGGACTTTGTAGAATAGGAAATGCTGATCTTGAGGTGGTTTTGGACATACTACTCTTTGGGAATGGTCAGTTAGGGGATTATCCTTGGATCCAGGCAATGGTTGCTTCCTGAACAGAGAGATGAGGGTCTAAAGCAAAACCCAAAGGTGAGATAATTATCAATGGATGTGGACTACCGGGGTTCCAGTGCCCAAGAGGACATTCTGAACTTTTCTGAGCTTTTCTTTAGCATTGTAGAGGTACTTGAATTGCCTTAATCCTTTGCTGATTTCATGAATTACTTTTTTTTTTCTTGTGGAGAAGGGTTAGCGGGTTTGACATTCACTTAAACTCATTCCCTACCACTTCCTGACCTGAAATCTGTTTTCAAAATTGGCTGTGAGGTGAGCCTAGTTTAGGGATTTAACTCTGTAGACCAGCCTTTCATGGACCATTTCCTTTCCCTATACCTTAAGCCTCTGTGTTTGACTATTACAAATGCTTCACTCTGTGGCTCACTGTAGGTATTCCCAATAAGCCAGGCTTTTTATAGAAAGTTAAATACATTATATTCCCTTTATATATTCCCATTATTTGGGAAGTGGCAGAGATTGTTCTGCTAGTGTTTCTTCCTTCAAGATTCTGTGTTGCACTGCCCTATTTTTGAGGGGTTGAAGACCAACACTGGGGCACCAGGGCTGCTGGCTTGCAGGCAGTGAGACAGGGATTCTTGTGTTTCCTTTCATGGAAGTCATCTGTTACTCATCTACAAGGTTTTCTTAGTAGTGGGGAATATTTTGCCTGGAAAAAAAATATCCATACAGTATTAATGTAAAAAAAGATTTAGAATGATTTACCACAGAAAACTGACTCTGACTCCTGAATTGTTAATAATAATAATAAAGAAGATCAGCAGGATGTGTAACCCATCCACTTGTCTTGTTATATTGTTCCTGTATTCAGCTGCAGAGATGTACATAAAAAATTGTTTTCCTAAACAATTTCCCTAAAACCAGCTAGAGAAACTTGTCCCTCCATTATGGAAAGTAGAAGATAATGTATTTAGTACTGCAAGATATAGATTACTGAAAACTTGATGCCTAAATGTATTTCTATAACAATACTGCTTCTTTAAAGTTTTTAAACTATTTTATAGTTACTGATTAACTATTCTAATCTAGATTCTAAAAGAAATGTAGATGAGGGATAAAAACCAAGATTTTTTGTTGTTGTAGAAAACCTCAAACTTATTTATTATATCCTTCCTAGTGTCAAAAGTCAGTGACATTTCAAAGAGTCGTTGCCCAAAGAAATGAAACCTTGTATGTTATTCCCCAGGTATTGTCATATCTGTAAAGTTTCAGCCTTGCTTGTCACTTCCTTTTGTGTAGGCAACTATTGCTTGCTGGTTTTAACTGCTATTCTTCTGGCTATATAAGGCAGGGTGAGTACACAAATGATAGAATGGCCTGGGTTGGAAGGGATATTAAAAATCATCTAGTTCCAACCTCCCCACCCTCCACTAGGCCAGTTGCTTAAAGCTCCATCCAGCCTGGCCTTGAACACTTCCAGGGACAAGGCAATTGCAACTTCTCTGAAAAACCTGTTCCAGTGCCTTATCACTCTCAGAATAAAAAAAAATTCTTCCTATTATCTGATCTAAACTGTCTTCTTTCAGTTTGAAACCATTTGCTCTTGTCCTGTATTTAGATGCTCTCATAAAGTCTCTATCTTTCCTGTGGGGTCTCTTTAGGTACTGAAAGGCTGGAATTGGGTCACCCTGAAGCCTTCTCTTCTCCAAGCTGAACAGCCCCAATTCTCTCAGCCTTTCCTCACGGGAGATGTGTGCTATCCCCCTAATCAACTTTGTGACCCTCCTCTGGACTCGCTCTGACTACTGAGTTTTGCTGCTGTGTGTTTCTGTTGCTAGGTGTACCACTCATCTGCATGAAATATTTTTATTCCCTAAAAACCTTGCCTCAGAATTGTTCAAATAAAAAGGATAGCAACTACTTACATAGCTGTGGTAAAATGTAATTGGCAAATCAGACTGGAGTCTTATCTTTCCTCATTTTTGTACAAATGGTTTTAATTTAACTTTTTTGCTTTCTAAATTGAGCATGTATATTTAAAAAAAAAATCCAAAATGAAAAAAATTGGTTTGAATTGCCAACAGAAACTGTTTAGTTGAAAAATATTTCCCATACAAGTGTCTTGAAAGAATAAGCCCTTCAACCACATTTATTAGCAAAACAATATTTGTAAATAATTTTTAGCATGGCAACAACTATATGTTAATTATTATCAATAATAATTAACATACAGTTAATAGTAATTATTATATAAAGGACTGAAAACTTTTTAAAATGATGGTCTGAAAAATATGCAAGACAGCAAGTTCAGAACCTAAAGCTATAAATACACAAAGGAATAGTTATTTAACATGTGCTGTAATTTGCACTATTTAAATCTAATATTAGAGCTGTGGCTTTTTTATGTCAAATCTGGAGTGCTTCAACAACATTAGATATAAATGGTCATTTCTGCATTTGCTGAAATAGATTGTGCTGTATATTATAAGAATGCCATGTAGATTTAATCCCTGTTCATGGAGATCTTTCTCATTAGATGAGTCGGACAAAGAAAAAAATGTTTCATGTCCTTACATTCAGCAAAGACAAACTATGTTTAAGTTCCTGTATTTATCTACAAAGACTGACAACACACAATGGAGTTTATCAAAAAGGATGATGTGCGTTGACATAACTTTCCCAGTTAATGGGTTCAGTCCAGTCTATTTTTTGTAACCAGGAGGAAAAATTCAATATAATATTCAATATTATATTATTCAATATAATTTTGTGTCATTTAGGGGAACCACGAATGTAGAATCAAGGGAAGGAAAGGGAAATAATAATAACTATTCAAATAATTTTAGCCTGAGAAGCAAATAGATTTGACTGCAGTGCCCAACCCCCCCCAACTGTATTTGTGTACACTGTTCAGAGTTTAAGATTCAGATAACACTCAGTATTCAAATTTGTCATAAGCCATATGTGCAGGTGAGAAATTGCAACGTTTTGAACTGTTTAAAATTCATTTTATTTGAAACTATGCTTCAAAACCAGAACAGTCCTGCTAACATTCTAAACATCAGTTGACTCTTTAATAGTATTTCTAGGGATAGTTTGAGCAGAGCTAATTTAAAGTACAGGTAGTTAGCTAGAGTTTAGACTCCTTATCAGCTAAAAAACTTGTGTCACGTTTACATCAAATTTGATTATGATATATGTTTTTAGTAGGAAATCATGTTAATATCAATGCTTAATTTTATTTTGATAATAATTAGGATGGCACACACAGCACTCAAAAAGAGAAGAAAGTGCAACATTTTAAGTGTGTGCTTCAGTAACAGTGCTTTGTATTGATGTATTAGTGTATAAAAAGAATTGAGTACAGGGTAGGACAGTACTAGTCTGCTGTTTTTATATAAGATATAAACCTAAGCCCATATTTCAGCACCCTGGGGTTTGCTTATTTCACTTTCTCATATTCTTGATGGCCAATTCTGAAGGCAGTTGTGAGCCAAGAAAGTTTTGTGCTGAGGTTAGGTCTCAATGGGAAGCAGGGCTGCTGGGGTCTAGACAATCCCCTTCCTGTCTATCTTATCTTCAGCGTATTATCTTCTTTTACCACCCAGCTTGCTAAAAGTTTTACAAGCCTATTGTTTCCTAGCCAATGATGTACTTTGGAATAACCTTTAATTTAGCAGCCTGTCTTTATCAGCCCACAGTGCTTTTTGTTCTCCACAAAAGCAAACTAGTGTTCACTAACCCAAAAGCTGTGGCAACACTGCGGAGAGAAACTAAGAAAAACAAAACTGATTAGGACAAGATTTGCTTTCAGAGAACCTATTTCTGTCACAAGGGGATGGATAAATAAAATAATGTTTCAATAATTTATGCAGTGCACAGAGGGAAAACATTGGAAATGTGAAACAAAAACGACATGTAAAGAACAACTGAAGTTGATAACCGCTTTAATCAGCTCAGGTGATAATTCTAAAATAAATGGAAATATGACTCCCGTTTTCAGCTCATGAATGGTAAAATACTTTTGGTTATGTATCTCCTTCCCAGAAGTTCACTGCAGTCTTGTTCTTCTCAATGTAATGTGGGACCAGATGAGGTGTGGCCATGACCTAGATATGAACTCTGTCCTTATCCCCAAGGGGCAGCATGAAGCCCCTTGCAAGGTTGTCAGCCTGAAGCTGGAGGAAAGAGGCACCTGGCATTCAGCACTTAGCTCAAGATGCATTTTGGAAACACAGATTGCTCAGTGCCTTACTTCCTCCATGCCTCAGTTTACCTGTCTATAAGTGAAGGGGTTTATCTGCTCTCTTGGGGAATTATGAAGTATAAAGAATACAGAGATCATGCTCTGGCAACTTTTAAACCATTGCTGTCCCTGCTGAGTGATGAGCACCTCTGCCTCCTTTTCTCTCCTTGAGCTCTGCACATCCTTTTGGCCACAACATTCGCCCTCAGATTATGTCAGCTCAATATGAAAAGAGAAGTTGCTATGGCATCAGCTTAGTGCTCACAGAGAAGGCAGAGAAAAGCAAGGCGGGCTGCCTGGGGCCCTGGAGATGGTGGGGCTGGGGCGGGAAGGCGGCCAGGAGGGCTCGGGGTGACCCTGGGGACGAGCACCTGCAGTCATGCAGCCACTCTGTGCCGGGGTCGGGGTCTGACAGTCCCTCAATACAAACCCCAGAGCAGGGCTCTTGCAGGATTTTTGTGGAGGCATGCTATTGTTTTGCAAGAGCTATTTGTGCTGGCTGCTTGCTTTTGTCTGCCCGCTGGAGGCAGGGGCAGGTCACTTGTGTCACAACCCCGGCACAGCGTGGAGGTGGGCGAGGGAGGTGGCAGCCGTGGGAGACTGGGGGCCCCGGTCTCGGCTCAGAAATGTCGGGTCCCAAATGGCTGGGACAGGGAAGATGCTGGCATGTCACTGGGTGAGGCTGCTGAAGAAGTTGAAGCCTCTTTTNCAGCCCTTTGTCGACACTTGATCATTTACATCAAGTTGACATTCGCAGAGTTTACTCAGGGGTCTGTAATTGTATTCTTTCACCGGTTCTGCATTACCAACCATGAAAATGGAATCTTATCATCCTTGACCAATTTTTAATGTACAAAATGATTTGGCCGAGGTTCAAAGGGAGTCACAATTGAAATCAGGTGAATGATACATGTAGGGTTTTTTTTTTTTTCAGTTTCTCCGTGCCTTGATTTGATTTTTCTCTTAGGCATACAGGGAGATGTAGCTTATTTTTATATGTGTGTGTGTGTACAAGCCATATAAATGCATGTATATACTCTGCACATATATTGAAGCACTATCCACCTATCTATATTTTGTGTACATATCACTCAAATTTACCTATTTGCAATGCAATGGATGACAATGAAGTTTGCTCTAATCCCTAAAAAGCAATCAAAGAATTGGAGCAGGGTTAAAGCCTGCTGATAGTGAACTGCGATTAATAGGACATTATTAAATAGCCCCCCCTCCTTCAGCTCCTCTTTCCTCTACCCCCCTCCCCCACCATCTTGCCAGATGAAAAGAGGCCTGGGAGACAAAATAAATAAATAAATGAGGTTACATTTACATTATAAAGAATAGGGAAGAAAACAATAGGGAATCCTCCTCACTGAAAAGCATACCATTTCCAAAGGGACGGAGTCCTCGAAGTATGAGGGGGCGAAGGGGAGTTCCTGCTCTCAAATATCATTAGAATGTTTTTTATTTTTTGGCAGTTTAGTATTGTGAATAATACGGACATTTATAACTCAGTCAAGCTGCTTCTTTCAAGAGTACAGTTGCTTAAGATCAAGGAATCTATCAACTTACACAGCTCCCTTAGCTATCTTATCTAAGTGCCTCACAAACAGGAATGTGTTTGTCCTCAATCCCTGGGCAGAAGGAAAATATTCTTGTCTCCATTTTATAGATTAAAGAGAATGACAAAGAGATTTGGGGCCTCAAAACTGGTTTTGGAGGGCCTGGCTTGAGGCACCCAGGACTTTTTACCTTTCCTCTTCTGTAGGAGCTGTTCCCTGTTTTCCTGCCCAGATGGTAGACACCTGATCTGTATTGCTGAATTAAATGAATGGTTTCTGAAAACTATACTGAAGAAATACCAGGTTTCACATTCCTGAGGCAATGGCTATTTTTTAGGACAAGTGAATTGTTTGAGGTCACTTGAGAGAGCAGGTGGCTGTCCTGGGAACTGCATCTGGCCTTTTCCAATCACAAGATGCTGTTTCCTAAGACTTTTGGCAGGAGAGGGAATCTATACTTGGAATATTGAAAGAATCAACAGGATGGACTTTTTGGTAAATGCTCAGGATGGACAAATGGTCTTCTAATTGGTTTATCCATAACAAGTCTGTTGTGGGAATAGGAAAAATCTAGTGTGTTGTCACTGAGATGTGTATGGCTTCCACACAGGCAAATTGTTAATGACAATAGAGCCAAAGTGGTTCCAAGAGCTCCTAGGGTTAATATTTGGCCATGGGATAATGACATAACTGGTAAGAAAGTATAGCTTTGGTGGTGATTTGTAGTGTTGAAGTTACTGGTAAAACATTCAGCATTCTAGATCGCTGGTCTGGTGATGTCCAAGTCAAATGTCAGCTCTGGGAAAAAGATATAACCTGGAAGCATGCTGTGTGCTATGAAATAAACCTCGTGGCTGAATTCTCATAAGATTAAGTGTGCTATGTGCAATATCCATTTGTCTTAATTGGCAAGCTGAGTTATTTGATGTTCTTAAATAGATTTGCAATTTTAATCATATTTGGATTCTAGAGAAACTTGTCCTGAAATATTTGACCACCGTTAAAAAAAATGATGCTTTTAGGCAATCATCAATTTCTCTAAGCTTTGGTTAAACTCCAGAACTGGGAAGATTTCTGAAGTCACTGTCCTCATGCCCTTTTCTTTTTTGCTTTGGAATAAGAAGTGTAAAACCTGTGCTTCTAAAAGTAGCTTTGATTTAAACTGTGATCTTCTGATTAAAATGTTATGGGAAAAATTAAAAGTTTCCCTGTAAACTGTGTGTCTGTTAATGGTGATTTTAATGGCAAAATATGAATAACTCTAAAACACTCACACTCATTGAAGTGGTTATTGCTCTTTGCATACGCTATTTCTCATCTCACTTATGTAGCTGTGAGTTTATATTAAAGACTAGAGACTAGCCTGACCAGAACAAAATTATTGTTCATCTCCCAGATGCGTTCAGATAGTGTTTTGATGTTTTATGGCGAACAGTGTTACTAAAAAGGATTTGCATACCCCCTTTGGAGTTGTTCTGGCAGGGTGGTTTTCCAGTCTGGAGTCAACACATTGCACAGACAACAACTCGGAAAATGCAGCTATTTCTGAACTTCAGAAGTATCCAGTGACAGATCTAAAAATGTGATGATGGTTAAGCACTGGCTCAAAGATGACAAAAATCAAAGAAAACTCTTCTATGCAAAGCTTTGTTTCCATAGTCTGTGTTCTTGGAAAAGTGATGTTAGTGACAGAAGTAGTAGGCTAAGCTACTCCTCTCATACATAAACCTTGTAATGAGAGAAATCAACAGAGCTGCAATTGTAAATAAGAGTTTCCTTGATGCAAAGAGAAAGGCAATGTTTTCTAAGGAATGGGAGACAAAATAACAAGTAATTCCTCCTTTGCACTCTGGACAATGCTTGACATGATTGGTGATTGTCCTGAGAAACATGTTTGGGAACAGCTCTCTTTTTTTCAAAGGAAAGCTTTGGATCTTGTTTATTTGTGGGAGGTGGAGAGGATATAGAAACATGATAGTGCAGCTATTTTAATGTAATTTTCATGAAACTAAAAAAATGTAATTTCTGCCCAGCAAACAGAGTACAAGAAAGCAAAGATAGATACACTGAGATACTGGGAAGGTGAGAAGCGTTCATGTCTGTATTCCTTAGCCTGGCACTATGTGTGCTATGTGATCTCATGATGTCCATGTGTGCTGAAGTTTTGTTGAGCAGATTACAGACAAGAGACAAACTTTATACATCGGCAACTTGGCTGTGACTGACTTCAACAAAATCATTGCCAGTAACCTGGGAAACTGAAAAGACAGTGCTGCTGGTGGCTGTCTGGATGATAATGGCTCTGATTCTGGCAAAGCTAAGGCAGGTTCCAAATTGCTGAGGTATTTGTAAAAATATTTAGTTGATTGGCTCTTAAATTCTGATATTTAATGATCTAAGTAGGATTAAAGACTTTAGCTTTCTTTTGTCTTTGCTGTGGTACAAATCCTTGCAATGATATAAGAAATATTAACACTGATTTCATTGTTTTAGGCATGATTTCAATACGATAACTTCTTCATTTAGCTTTACTGTAAAAATGATTATGTATATAGCATATCATAACTCAAGATGGTCTTCTGGTTTTGGTCACAGGTGATATAGAGGATAGTAATATATAGCCTTTGTTAAATAAGAATGAGATGAAAATTTATAACAGGCCATAAGTATCATAATGAATACAATAAAGTCTGCTTTTAGCTGTTGATTTTTATTATTGCAGGATCACCTGTATCACAGGAGCATTCCTGACATTTGCCAGAGTTAGAAAGATTTATCCTTGGGCTAAAAGGAAATGCCACAGGCAGAAAGTGTGATAAATTGTGAGAGTTTTTCACAGTAGATTATTTAGAATTAATACTAAAAGAAAGGCAACAGAACCACTACAGCCTCAAACAAATCAGTTCTGGAACCAAAACATTGTGACTACTTACTTAACTACTTTTATTTTAATTTGGAGAAGCTGTGACTGAAAAAGAAGGGCTTGTTAATGAAATATCAAAAAAAAAAAAAAAAAAAAAAAA
>VWZU01013213.1:485213-517713 GCA_013397095.1 Sterrhoptilus dennistouni
CAAAAAAAAAAAAAAAAAAAAGAAAGAAATAAAAAAGAAAAAAAAGGCAGAATTGCAGGTAATTAAATTAACTCCTTTGGGATACTATAATTTCACAAGAGATGTGTTAATCTTTGAAGAAAAGGAAGCTTGAGAGTTATCCAGAAAGAAGTAATAAAACTCAAAGTAAAAGCTGGTGCAAACATTCTGATTCAGCTGATGGAAAGCAATTTCACAAAAATTGTTCTGCATGTAAACTTAAATTTTTTGAATGCCATTCAGCAATGCAGTATGGGGAGGTATCCAGAAACCAAAACTGATAAAAAATTGAGTTTTGTTCTAACAAAAGATATATAAGCATAAGAATAACAAAACATAGAAGCATTGGGGAAATAAAACTTTCAGAAATGTTATCTTTGCAAAAGGTAGAGTGTTTGACTTTTATATTTTCAATTATGTCATCATTAAACTGCAATTAGAATTCCAGTTTGGATGTGAGATGGCTCAGTCAGCTCCATATATTGAGTTCATAGCTGAGTTTCAGTTTCTGTCATGCAGCTGCTTGGGGCTGTGCCTATTTGCTGTAGGGTTTTTGTGGAAGGGTGAAAAAAAGGTGGTTCTAGTTCTGTTTCAGCTTCTTGCCTTAATCAGAATTGGTGCATAGATTGACTACAAAGACATGAAAGCAAAGCAGCCCAACAAAATGTAATCAGGATAGGGAGTTAAATCTTACTTTTCTGTTTCTACAATGGAAAAGATACCTACCCTTTTGGGAAAAAACAGTAAATTTAAAGAACATTTTGGGTGTTGAAAAATTCCAGACCATATGTGGGTAATGTCAGAAAATCTGCTATTCTTATCCATGGTCAGCTATAAAGTGTGTGTTTCGTCTCATCTTTTTGAGGTTGTTCTGGTTGTGTATGGAAGGAGCCAGGACCTCAGGGAGGTTGTCCTTTTCATGTAGGCAGAACAGGTTTGGGCTACATTCCTAGGGCAGCTGTATTTTATGCAGTGGAGTAGGCAATTTGTTGCTGAGTTGAACCACACATATGTTCCTTGCTATTGTCCATGCATAACTTTGGGAAAGATGTTGTAAGTCCATCCATTTCCTAATTCTTCCTTTTTCCTTCTTTCATTCTTTTTGCACTGAGTATAATGCTATCATATATGGAATTCTCTTTGTCTAGGCTTGCATAACATATCTATTATTGGAATTTCTAGTATCTAGACAAATATATATTTGGGCAAATATTAGAATAGTTCATAGTTTAAAATTTGGGATTTGGAAGTATTAATAAATAAACTGAGAAGCAGTTGAGTACGTGTGAAATGGGAAGCAATTATCTGGAACATGGGAGAGTTGTATTAAAGAAAGGCTGTGGGCCCATCCCCAGAACTCTATACAGAAAAAAAAATAAATCTGATTAAACCCCTTGTAAATAAGTTCTTGGATTTTGGCTTTTCATTGTCTCTCAGAGCCTTTTATCAATTAGGCACATTTCTTAAATTAAATGACTTGCCCATGCCCAGAGCACTGGAGACCTGTCCCATTTCCTCTGAGAACCAAGCTAAGTTATTTTCTGGCCCTTGTAAAGTCTAAAATTTGCAGGCTTTAGTTATCTCTGTGCAAATCCTCTGCCACCAGAAATCAATGCAGAAGACACTGGATTTTTACCTCTGTGAAGTAGAAATGACAGTAGTTACATGCAGTGAGTAGTGTGCACTTACTGGCTTTTCTGAGTAGAACCATGTCTGAAACACCCCAAGGGGCCACAGTTATGTGGAAGGGGAGCACCTCTCTCTTTCCATCTTCCAGTCAAGCAAGGGTCTGCATGCCAAGGGTATAATCTTTTGCTGCTTTTTATATTTCACTCCTTATGTGAGACACTGTGAAGTCAATCTAATATCAAACCAGAGATTTTGTAAATCAATGATGTATAAAGACTGGTAGCAGTAGAAAAACATCCATGACATTAAAAAAGTCTGGAGGACTCTTAATTTTAAAGAAGCAGCATTGCTCTGCATTGTTTGTTACTCAGACATCACTGTATATTCGTGTGTGAAAAAGACGCAGGGAACCTGATTAGAAGGAGGCACAATCAATAAAAGTGAGATTGATCAGTCCTTCCTTCAGCCTTTGAATTATATACAAAAATTAAATGGAATGGGGAGATGTGACTTTGTTTTGATAATCCTATACCTTTTGAATAAAATTGAGATATTTCTTTTTTTCTTTATATAAAAATGAGATTACTAGTTTTTATGTTGTCATTGCTTTTCTTGCAAATACTTTCTATTCCTAGTGCATTTGCAAAATTCAAAACAATTTTTGGCCTCCAATTCTTTAGATAATTGAAGACACTATTTGAAAAGGGAGAGAACTGATTAGGACTTCTACCTGGGGCTGATCAAGAAGGTTTGGAGTTCTTCCAGATGTGTTTGCTGTTTGGTCTTCATAATGTTGCTTCTAAATTAATCCTGAAACAACTTTCGAGTCAAACTAGTAGAATCCAATAGATCAAGGTATGTGATGCTGGGGCCAAACTTCATGTTTACACATGATAAATACCTAGTAAAAGCAATAATTCTGTTAAGTATCCATAATTGACTCTAGTGAGAAGCTTAATGTACTTTAAAACTGCTTGAAAGGAATTGGAGTTCATCTCTGTCATGGATAGAGTTAATTGCACCCTTGGTTTAAAAAACAAAGACTTTTATGAACCCTTTCCTCTGACAGCTTCTTTCTAGTTATCAAGCCCTTCCATTCTACCTTTACCATCTTTCCTTCCATACCATTTTCCCAATCAAGTAGTGTTTCTTTTCCTCTTATTTACTTTTTATCTGATCTCTATTGCCACCTTGAAGCTGCTCACTCTGCCTCCTCTAGAAAGGCCCAGGAACAAGTTGGACTTTTGTCTACTTTTAATCCCTTCAGGTGTATTAAAATAGTTGAAAACACAATGTTAAAATGGAAGGTTGGCCAACCAGAAAAGCCTCCATTTAATCAAAGCATATGGAAAAATGAACTTGGTTAAATGCAATGGTGACTGAATCTACTAAAGGCTAAAATACTTCTATTTATTTTGCTTCTCAAGATACCTACTGCTTACAAGGAGATGCACAAAGCTATCTGCAATTTTATTGAATACCACAAGTCGATTATTTTGATGTCATGCAGTAAATTATCTGCATTTACCAAATGTTGGGAGGGTTTTTAGACAGAGCAGAGTGCTTTATGCTCTCCCTGTTCTTGTCTCTATAAACTGCCTGTGTTTATCCAGAAAACACAGACCTCTGTGGACAGTTCTTTGTTTGGAGTTTTAACACTCTTAAATAAACTCTTCCTATTAGTAGATCCCAGTGACATCAGACTGTTGTACCATGTTTAATTGAAAGTGGCAAGCAAACACTGTACAACTGCTTCTAAAATGCCTGGGAGCTATTTGAAAGCTTTAGCATGTTAGAGGGAGAAATGGCCTGGTTCTATCTCCCTTCTTGAGGGAGGGGAGTAGGCGTTGAGAGGGAGAAAAAATTAACCTTCCTGAGCTCCAGAACTGCTTGTCTATGTGTCCTTAGCCTTTGATATACTACTAATTTTTGGAGTGATTGAATTTCTGTGGATACCCCTTCTGTAATGTGGTTATCAAAACAACCAACTAATTGCTAACTGACAGTGAGTTTGGTCAGGTCCTATTTATTTTTAATTGGTTTTAAGAGGGTTTGGCTGTGCTAGTGCACTTGTTCGTGCTATAAAATCATTATCTATGTGTGAGAGAGACCAAGAGACCAAGGTAGCAGTCTTAGACACTTAAACAAATTTAGGAAAGGGCAATCCCTTTTCTCTGTACTGAGAACTAAATGGCAGCCTGGTGCCAGCAGTAAGAAGTGACATTTACAGCATCTAACAGTTAGAAAACCTCCAGATAAGCTACCCTTGCATTTCCTGGTAGAAGGCAAGGAAGATCACCTTTAGTAGGTTAAGAAACTACTTTTTCAGTCTTTAATGTAAAGGAAGCATGAGTTTTGTCACTTTTAATTACTTTTAAATTATGTTTAAATGCTTTATTTAGAATAGTGTTGGGGGGATGCATGTAATAAATCAGTGGGGTTTTTTTCACCAAGAAAAAGGCTGTTGACTAGAATTGTAGCCTGCTCAAATTCATTGATCTCTTATTTCACCCCATCTATTTCTTTCAGGGTTTACCCTACAGTTGATTAAATCTATTAGAGACCTGCTCTTGCTTAGTTGCCTAAGTATTGTGGTTTTAGAATTTTGTGATAAGTCTGTAATTAATCCTGTGGTTCAGCTTTGACAGTTTTCCATGCATTATTCCAAATGGCAATAGGTAGCAAATTTACTTTTCGGGACCATGGCTATTTAAGCACTTCTTAGCATCTTGATACTGCAGGACTTATAACGTCATTTCATACAGAAATGATGGACTTAAATATTCCTTTACCCTTACTGATATCAGATAAAATAGTCTTTTTTTTTCCCAGGAGATAATTGGTTGATACCCCCAGTGAAGTTCTCATTTATTTTGTGAGAGAAGCCTATAACGGGACATTGTTCCCATCTAATACCAAGCACAAGTGGGGTTTTTTTGTTGTTCCAGCAGTAAATGCCTCTTCTCAAAGTAAAGTTGGTCATATCGTAGAGTAGCCTTTAATTTCTATTTAATATGTGGTTTTCTGTGGCCTGTGTGTGCAAAGAACTCCTTCACAGTCCGGAGGTGAAGCCACAACTGCTACACCACAAACCATCCTGGGACTGCAGTGTATGACCTCAGAGGTCATTAAGTGAATAATAGAGATGGAAAGGGGAAGATGGAGGCAATCACTTATAAAGTAAAAGGAGTAAAATATCTAGAAGGATCTGGAGACTGTAGGCAATGAGACAAGAGAATAACTGTCTGGCATATTCCAAAGGGAGTATATTGGGTATATGGACAGTTTCTGGTAATGGAGGGCTTCAGGGCTGGCTTCTGTGGGAAGCTGTGAGTTGCTTCCCCCGTGTCCAGGGCAGCCAGTACCAGCTGAATCCTGCCTGAGCCCACCAGTTGATGTTGGCCGTTCCTCTCAGATAACATATTTAAGAAGAGGAGGAGCTGCAGCTTCAGCTGTAGAGAAGAGTGAGAGTGTGTGAGGAGAAGAGCTTTGCAGACACTCAGGTCAGTGCAGAACGAGAGGGAAGAGGTGCTCTGGACAAGGTGAAGACCATGCTGAGGCAGCTTTGCCCCTGCAGCCCCTGGAGGACCACAGGGGAGCAGAGATCAACCAGCAGTCCTTGGAGGAGCCCACACTGGAGCAGGTGGGTGCCCAAAGGAAGCTGTGACCCTGTAGGTAGGAAGCCTGTGCTGGATCAGGGTCTCTGTCCTAATCTTGATCAAGGAAACCTCTGTCCAGCTGAGGAGGGCAGTGAGAGACCAGCTTTGGTTGCCACCTGGCATCCAGCCGGGTCAAGCCACTGCAGAGGGATTATCAGGACTGATTGCAGTTTAGCAAAGTTGAATCTACTGAAAGACATATTCCATTGTTGGACCCTATTGTGCTTATAACTCTTTATTCAGCTGAACTATCCCACTGTCAGCAGATGGACTACTTCTTTGAAAAGATTTCTTTACATAGTGTTCTATGTAGGCCTCTTAGACTGCAAAATTCTCTGGCAAGAAAAGAAAATGAGGTTCCAGTCGGGAAAATATTTAGTAATGGTTTGGATGAAGCTCTGAGTAATTAACTCTGGAAGCAGAATTAACTTAATTTCTTTAGAAGGCAGAAGTCTTTCATGGGTCCCTTTCTTAAACAGAAGATCTGATGTTAGGACTAAACTAAAGGAATTGAAATTGTCCTAATACTGTGAAACCTCAGCCATGTTCTGACTCTGTATTATGGCAAGAAATAATTGTACCTTTTCTCCCTCCTGCATTGCAGCTTCAATTGCCAAGGAAATGTGAACCACAGGGGAAAAGTGTGCTCCAGGCGAGGTCTGGATCTGGATGCAAGGGGCAGCAAGGGCCTGGCGTGGGGCACAGTTCACATAGCTCATAATACTACCAAGAAGGAACAGAAATAGAGACATGCCTGATTCTCCTAATCAAATTACTGTGTGTTAGATATTTATATTTCAGTGAATGATTTACTGACTGTGCAGTATTCTGAACTTGTGAAATAAGGTGTGACAATTCTTAACAATAAAAATCTTTTGAAGACTTAAAGGCTGAGTTCATTGGGGTTATTTTTTTCTTCTTTTTTCCATCCTCTTTTCTCACCCCAATGCTGCACCCCCCCTTAGTGAGCAAGAATCAAAACTTTTACTTTTCCTGGATTTACTTTGGAATAAATTCTTTAAAAACGGTAAGTTTTGTGAAAAATAAAGTACAAAGAATACCCAGGTAACTGAGTTTTGGTTTATTTTGGGTTTTTATAGATCAGATTTGAATGGGACACATGGTGTGTCTCATTCTGATTCTCTCAGTCATCTTGTCCACATCATTAAACTGTCCAAAGATTTGCTTTTATATGTTATTGAAAAGCCATGGGTTTAAATATAGTTGCACTTTTGTTTTGGGACTGGAAAGCATTACTAGAGCTATATTCAGAAACCTCTCTCTCTCTCTCTTTAGCCAGTGCAATCATTCTCTCAGAGACCTGTGTCTGGGATTAATATTTTATGCATGAAATGTTTTGTGTACAGTAGTGACATAATAAGAAGAGGCATTGTATTAGTTTGTGGATGAAGAAGAATTGATTACAGAAACAGGAAGTGTGTAAGGACTTGCCTTAAGATGCCATTTTTATTAACACCTAAGTTCATAATTTTAAGGCAAACATGTTTCATGCTTTTTAGTTTTTTTTTTTTTTAATTTTCCAGGTCCTGTCTAAAGAGGTAGCACCCCATTTATTTGTGTTCTTCATGCATATCTTGCACAGAAAATAGCCCATGTGGAAAGACAGCAAACAGATAGCTGCAGCTGTTGCCACTTATGCTCCACAGCACAATTTTAGAAATTAATGGTTTCTAATCCCAAAAATAATATAGATACAAAATGATGTTACATTCCAAACTGCCAGGCTGAAGTCCCTTGCTCTTATTTCATAAATATGTTTATAAGAGTCTGGATTAATCTCTCAACTGGAAGAAAGTCTTTAGAAATCAGTTGGGTTTTAAAGCTAAAGTTATTGACCTTTGGCAAATCATTGGTAGCCAGGAAAATACACTGAGGTATCTCTTTGTTGAAATATTTAAGACAATTGTAAGGCGTCAGAGCTATTGTTAGATAAAGCTCCTTCTGGTCTTGCCATCTACTTCACTGGCTGAAGATAAATGCAAATGCTTTTGGCACTTTTGGGCTATTGTTAAAGTGCAGGAATAAAACATGCTTGTCTGACAATTGCAGGTTATTAAAGACTATTATATTGGTAATCCCTGGGAAATAGAGGTAAATCTCTCTTCAGTAGCAGCAACAGAATAACTTCTGTCTAATATTTTGATTATTATTATTACTTTGTGGTTTAGTAAAACAATCTGCAAATTGTTCCTGACCTCAGATTTCCAAAAATCATCAGTCAAATCTCTTTACTCCCAAGATATGAAGCAAAATATTGTCCTATCTGTTTTCAAAGACTTTATTTTCCAACTCTTTTTTCCAGCTGGAGAGTTTGTGCTTTCTGAAAAATTATAGCAGCCTTATTATTAGCATATGTATTTACTACATAAATATTTTATTTTAATAGATTCTAAAATTAATCTCAAATGGATAAAGTTATTGACAACAAATATTTAAGTTATGGGAGGAAAAAAAAGCAATAAATGGCAACTTTTTTTCAGCACTTCTGATCTCCCTGACTTCCAGATGAAAATGAAGAGACATGCTGGTGCATGGTGTTTTTGAAAATCAGACTGCTGTTCATATTTCACCTTATTACCAAAGCAGGGTGACAGTGACGATGTATTGACAAATAAGATGCCTTCTATTCCATCGTTCTCTTCATGCTACATTAGTTTTACTCTCATCAGTAAATGTGTTATTAAAATAAGTGATATCCAAGATGACAGAGAAAGAGCTAATATAGGAAGCTTGACGTTGCCAGGGTCATACCAGTCCACTTGTTATTGAAGACATATATCCATCTTCCTAGTTTTACCTTTTTAGAGTATTTTTGTTGTTGTTAACCTTTAAAAGTTGCCTGTTCTATGTGCAGAAAGTTTGGCTAAGCTTTTATTATCTCACCTGTCTTTTCTCTCTCATCAGAGCTGCTGGCCATTGTCAGTATAAGTACTGTGTAACCCTTTTCCCCCTCTAACCCCTTAGTTCTCAACAGTAGCCAAAGCCTTGCTCTGTACCATCCTGGGAACTGGGAAGGAGAGAATAAAGATGTGTGAGAAAGCATCCTGGAACTTGAGATATAGTGCTGCAGTAAGGGATATTGCCCTGCAGGCAGCAGAGCACACAGAGGTTGTCTTGTTCATTTAATATAGGACTTAGAGAAGACTTGGACTTCTGCTGCCTTCTAGTTCTCCTTGGATCACATGAATAAGTCACATGGAGCACATGGAGCAGTCTGAGCAATGGGGCTTCAAACTTGCTTGAATTTTCAGACAAAAGGCAAAAAATTAATGGAAACATTAGGGAAACATTACATGCTCCATTCACTTTCAATCCTGACATGATTATTCAGTTTTTTGTGGCAAGTTAGGGGATTGTTGTCTCCCAGCTCAGGCTATGCAACACTTGGAGTTTAAACATGCCTTGTGTAATCTGAGCATAGCAGCATGGAGGGCTGAGTGGAGTAATGCAAACTGTCTTAAGATCTGTCAGTGTGCTCCTGCAATCTGTGATGCATTTCAAAATTGGGAAATGCTTAAAGTCCATGGATATTTTTTTTAGTTTTAGGGTGTTTTTTAATAAAGCACTTTGTGACTAAGAGCAGATGCAGATGGTAAGTATTTGTGAAGGAGATGGATAGACTTCCAAGAAAAACTTTCAGTCTAAACACATTGAAGTGTCTCAGGCATTATGCTGTCCTATCAAAACAGATGTGAGAGAAACTTTAGAAAATAACCAGATTCATAGGCTGTAATGAAATTCATTGTGTTGGTTCTTACATGCAGGTGAACCAGGAATTCAGATAACAGAAGGAGTAAAGTCGTGTTTTTGTTCTGACTGGCTGGGACAAATTTAGTATAATCTTAAGGAGCTTGGCCAGTTTGCCAGGGAAAACACATGGTTGCATAACGTAAGATTTTTGAACATACCAAGCTGGAAAAGTAAAAAAAACATGTAGAAAACATCATAATGGTCCTAAGAAAAGGTGATGAAGGCAAAATCAGTTGGATCTACAATACAGAGCTGAAGTGGAAGAAAGAAAACCAGAAGGTTGGGAAAAATAGTAACAAAATGGGGAGTGTGTGGCATCATGTGGAACAACAGAAGTATGGAGAATTGAACTGCAGAGTACAAGAAAAAAATCAATCCATGACTACGATGAAGTTCCTGGAAAAGAAATAGATTAATATCTATGAGTATCTATCAGATGAAGGGGTGTAAATGATGTGTGGATGAGGAGAGCAGGAAGTCATAGCAGAATGCAGAATTTGCCTCAGAGAAGGGTGGAGAAAATCCCAAATACTGGCTGGAACTCAGGCATAAAATGGTCCCACTGCATTCGCTTGACATAGTGACAGAAGGTTTTTACAGATCGTCATCTTGTCTCTCACTTACTGTAGCTCTAGTATTCAGCTCTGGGAGTGGCTTGGGAAATTTGTCCTAGTGATGTTCTTGTCAGTGTTGCCTCCTCCTTGCAGAGCTTCTATTTGCCTGGAGTTTAATTGTTCATCATTCAGTGTGATGAAAATGAATTTCATGAAGATACGACTTGTTGAAGTTAATGCAGGTTCTTGGGAGGCATATCTCAACACATCATCAAACCAAGGTTCAGCACTGATTTCTGCTATTGTCTTTTGCTTTGTCCACCATGTGTTTTCCAGTCTGGATTGTTTTATGAGCATGGCAGTTGCTTTAATAACCTGGACATACCTTGGCAGGTAGCTGTTAGGGCTTTTTAAGTATTATTAAAACCTCACCTGAAGAAACATTTTAAATCATATCATATTATAATTGGCATGCACGTTGTGTTTGTGCACTAACTTCATATGCTCTTGCATCAGTTAGTCTGAAAATACTTAAATACTTTTTTCAACTTGTGTTTCACCCTGGAGGTCACTTTTTCTGTCCAGATTTTGCCTTACCTCATGCATTTTCACAGATTTTTGTGACCGGGCAATAGCTTTTTGTAACTCTCAGAAATGTGTTGTGTCATTCTCCCACAGAATAATCATCAGGTGGAGAGAGGAGGATGGCTTCTATGATAATTCCAAATTCCTAAAGGATTTAAGTCTAGGAGGGACTGTTGTGACAACTTAGTCTAGCATCCTACTGGTCATACATATGTGAGTTGCAGAACTTTATTGGATGATTCCTGAGTCAAAGAATATCCTTCAGCAAAACTGGTTAAACTTGTTTTGAGGATTATCATGATGAGACCTTGTAATGAAGTAGGATGCTTCAATATTCAATTGCTTTCAAAATTTGTGTCTTATATGTCTTTTGCATTTATCAGTGTATATACATATTCTGCCTGGTGTCTGATACCATTTTTTGTCTTCTGATTTAGGCTACTTCTACAATCAGAAGAACTATTTTTCCTTTATGTATACCTATAATTTGACTGAAGATCTCTATTATCCTTCTCCTTGCTAAACTCAGTACTCATATCTTTCAGCTCTGGCAGTAACACATGATTCTTTTTCCAGCCTTTTAAACTATCAACTTTTTACATTTTGGCCACCAAGACATGTCATCAGAACTCTCTCTTGTCTATTCTAAGAGGAATTTTGTTCATTTAAAATTATTCTTTCCATCAGTGTGATGAACTCTCAAAGTTTTACTAGTAAGGTTTTTTGTTTCTTTGTTCGTGGTTTTGTTCGTTTTTGTTTTGATGTAGGGTGTTTTGTTTCAACTTTGAGGAACTGGTCAAGGGAAAAAAATCTAAGTAGTCATAGAGAATTGTTTTTCTTTTTGGAAAAGGAAAACCAGGCCTGTGAATAATATATAATCAGCTACAGTAAGGTGTATGCATTCCACATGTGGTAACAACATTTCATCTTTTGCAGAGAAGAAAATACAATTAGAGAGTAATTAAACAACATCAGTTTTTACCTCAGAGGTCAGTGCTCTTCACAGTTGTAAAAGAATGCTGTTCCAGCACAAGGTTTTGCACCTTCCCCTAACATCTAGGGACCTCTGTCAGATGAACGGAACCTGATTTGGGAAGAAAACCTTTATTTATTTGAGAGAGTAAATGTTTCACTGACTGCAGGAACTGTTGAGGACGACAGTATCCTAAAGAGTTCTCAGGCCTAAACTGGAGCATTTAAACAGGCCTAAACTGATCAATAAAACATAGATTATGTTGTAATGGTATAGACAGCTTCTGTTTTCTTCTACAAAATCCTTTTGAAGCAAAGTAATGAAGCTTTTATTGAAAGAGGAACCACTGATGCTGTCTATGGTGTTGATTTTGCCTATATAGTGTTTTAAAAAGAAACTTGTTCCATGCCTTGGTGAGAGTATTGTTGAAGTTTGTTAGTTGTCTTGTGATAAAATCAACTGTTTTGGCAATGAAGGCAAGAGTGCAGTCTTTTACATCTTCCTAATTGCTAGAAGGAGAGGAGGTGAGAGAGCCTGTGGAATCCCTGAATTGCAGTCCAAGTTACTTCCCAGTCATCAGAGATGCAGAAGATATTTTTTCTGGTCCTGCAGAGGTAACTATCTATTACAGTTTCTAATTTTCCTTTTTCATGGAACTGTTGATGTCTTTAAAAATCCCTCTGCCCCAGGCCCATATACTTCACTTTCTGTCGTGGCATTAGTGTTGTGGAAGAAACTGTACAGTCCCATTGAATAATAACAGCCAAATAGAGAACTCCAATCCTACTGTTATCTTCCTGTTGTCCTACCAGAAATATTACAGCATACGGAGAGGTCTTAAACCTAGTGGGATTGTTAATTTCCCTACAATAACCTTTTAATGCCCAGAATTATATTTGGAATTTGGGCAGGGAAACCTACGCTCAATTAAATTGGGAGGGGACATGTCACATGAACGAAGAGGAAGAAGATGCCCTTGAAGTGTGTCACTGAGTTGCTTATAGTTGATCTGACAGAGCTGGAGTTTGTTGATCTAAAACTTACCCTTTTCTATACTGTGGAGGATGACAGATGTTCAGAGGGACCTAACATGATTATCTTCTTTGCTCTGGAAGGCAGAAGATGTTATGATTTACTTATATTGCTGATTCAGTGTGCTTTGTTCAGAAGTTTGTAGCAAATGCTGCAGTTGCTTTTCTGAACTAATGCCTGAATTTTATGTGCCTTTTCCCCACATCCCCCCCACAGCAGCAGTGGTTTATTTTGGCTGAGTCTGAAGGTTTCACACCTCTGCTCCAAGGCTATGCCTCCAGATCATATTGCTACCATTGGGATTGCTTTTTTCACTGTCATTCATCTGTACTTCAGACAGTCATCTAGGACTGGCCTTGTACTTAAAAAAGCTCTGACTTCTTGTTATTTTTTATAATGATGCACAAGGCAGAGAACTTTATGGGGGCAGTAGAAATATAAATATCTTACCAATACAGGGCAGTTAGGTCTTTTGGTTCCATAGTAATTGTCTGAGGAGCAACTTGAATTTCAAGTAGGTTTTGTATTTCATTGTGAATATTTCACATTCTTCTAAGAGACAGCCAGAATCCATAAAGGTCATGTACTGTTGCTGATTCTGTGTCATTTGTCACAAAACAGCCAGCTGCTAAGATCCCCCTATGACCAACATTACCTGGCAGCTCAGATAGTTTTGGGAGAGCCATGTAAAAAGCAATGGAGGATCAAGACAGAGATGACACTGAGGCTGGCAGAGTGTCAAAAGGCCTGTTCAGAGACATTGCCATTGTCTCTGCTCTCCACAGCACCAGTCTGCAGCTCATATATAGGAAACCATTGCATATATAGGAATATAGAAAAATTCTTGTTCCACAGGTCTGCAGCCTGGATACCAGATTCCATCAACTCCAACCATCTGCTAAGCTAAAACATCTACTTTCCTTTGTCTCCTGTGTAAATTTACTTTTTTCCTCTGCTGGAAATGTTTTTAAGTCTGAAGCAGTAGAAAGAAAAAATTATCATCGTACTCAACAACTTACAAATAAATGAAAACACTCAAGAAATGATGGGAAAATAAAAATAAATTGAAACAAATCCAGTAAGCTCTGCTTAAGGTAGAATATACTGCCAAAAATGCTCTCGACACTGTAATTCCTGTATATGATACAATAAGAAGATGCTCTTTACCTTGGAGGCAACATAAATTCAGTGTGTTAATACACAGGCTGCCAAGGCTAACGCGGCTTTTATTTAAATATTGTCCTGAGCACAACATACAGCCACTGTACGTTAATGGCATGTAAATCATTGCTGTGCCATAGCTGCCTCAACCCATTTCTTACATTTCTTTTCTAACATTGTCAAACTTTTATTTCATTTCTCCTCTTCTCTTGAATAAATGCTGTTTCCAGTGCACAGCTCCAAGCTACCTCTTTATTGCCAGTTCCAGACCTATGGTACCTGGAGTTAATCACCCTTCAGCTACGTATTGTTAACTGTGATGCGCCTGGTACCTATAAAGAAAAAAAAGGCTTCTTTTTTATACTAGAAAATAAGATATATTCTACCGAATTGCTGGGGTGGGGGGAAGCCTTTGTTGAAAGAATGGGACTACAGCTATTTTTATTAGTATTATAAAGAAATCCGTGCTCCATTGAGAGCACATGCTGCAATGTTAAATTGAGGGGAATGTAACATTTCCTGTGCTATCAAGACATTATTTGCAGCTTGTTTAATGAACTCAATTTCATTTTTATCTCTACTTTGTATTTAGATAAAGAAACAAATAAAGGAACAAAAATAAGAGATTTCTCCGGCAACATTTTTTGGAAAGGGGAAAAATGATATAGCAGTCTCGACCAAGATATCTTGGTCACATTGTCAGGATGGACAGCACAGTCTGTCATTCATTGCCCATGGCGGTGAATTGGGACACAAGCTGTTGATATGACACTAAACAGAGAATTACATTTTTCTACACTGTATGGAAAACATAGATGTATTCTTGTTCTCTGTGCCTCTGAACAGGAGAACAATGCTGATAGGAGCCCACCACTTTAAATCGTTGTTGGCTATTCAAAGCATTGACAATAGAAGGCAGTTCTGAACTGGCAAAAAAAAAAAAAGAGAAAAGAATCCTACTGGAAATGACAGGAAACCATTTGGCATGCGGTGAACAGAAAGCAGGCTGGTTTTACTCAACCGGTGGTTGAATTCCTAAGGACCTGTCAAGTTTGCTTTGGGGCTTGGAGTGTTTGTGGGGTGTCCTATTCTCTTTCCCCCCAGTTTGATTCAGTTCTTTGGATACCAGAGCAATAAACTGAAAACTCCGAGTTATATCTAGAAAAACAATTACGGCTGAGTATTATCCTTCAAAGAGACTGAAACTCCTAACAAAGGTCCTGCCTCTGCACTGGGAATGGACATTTAGAGATATGTGTGAGGAGGGAGAGTTGGTTTGTTTGGTTTTTACTTCTTTGTTTCAAGTAAACCCCATAAAAGAGTTAACACTTGAGATTCTTCCTTAATGTGTATGTAACCTCCAGGTGTGGAAAGAGGTGATGGTCCCCACCAGTTCAGAAAATCAGTGAAGTTTTTCTGTGTTTACAGTGGTAAATATGAATTTTCAAAGTACTGTTATGCCTATTTAGAAATAATCATCTGGAAAGTTTAAAACCCTGGTATATTTAGCTTCAACTCTCTGGACTATATAGGAGGATGTTCTACCTCTTTATTTAAGCCTTAGTTTCTTCAATCTGCTGTTATTTATTCATTTATGTATTTATTTATGCTCTCTTTAGCCTTTTAGACTATTTTTTTCTCTCACCACCACACTTTCCCTCTCAGTTGTCCAGTGGAGAAATCTTGTGGGGAGCTCAGGCGTATTGGAGCATTGTATTAATGTGGTTGCTGGCTGCAGTGAGGCTTGGCATGGCCAAGTGTTTATCTGTGTTTTCCTTGCTGTAATTCCACAAGTCCTGTAATATTCCATGATCTTAGGAGATGAGGAAGAAAACTGGAAAGACTACAGCAAGGAAAAATTCCCCTTCTGATTTTAGAGATAGGGAGGGGGAAGAACCAGATCTTGTGACCCTTTGGCTACAGTTCTCTGGAGACACAGGCGACTTGGAACATTCCATTTGGCGTTCAGTAGACTGGAGTTGTTGGAAGTAGCTTCCAGGTTGATATCCAGGACTGTGGGTAGATAACTACAAAATGGACACCTTCTGCCGAGATTTACCACAGTCAGAGAAATGTGGTTTGACATGCTGTTAGTGGCCATCTCCCCTGCACACTTAGTAATTTTTTTGTTGCAGATAGATTTAACTTAAAGACACAGCCACTGCCTGTTTCAAAATTAGGGTGAAACAATATGAGGGACTTAATTTTGTTATTGGAGGGTTTTTTCACTTGGGAGTCCTGAGGCAGAGCCTGTAGCCTCCTGAGGGCCATGTGTGATAAGGGTTCCCTTCCCTCAGTAAGCATTTTTTCTCCCTCACCTGAATTCTTGAGACAGGACCTGGTGACTTTGTCACCCTGCCCTCATGCAACCACACTTGCTGAAACCTAGGAGCTAAGTTTGGGTCTAGATGCTTTGGCCCTGTTGCAAGAGAGGAACGGCTTTGCTGACTTTTGTGCAGTAGAAAACTTGTATAGGAGACTGAGATGAATGGCTGGGGATGCATTTTCTTGGAGAGAGGGAGTGAAGAGCAGGTATTTTTTAGTGTTGTTTTGTGCTGAGTGACCCTATGCTTATGGGATATAGGGGAGATCTATGTGTTCTGCCTGCACAGACAGTGCATGTCTTCCCAGCAGTGATTTACTGAAAACTGGGGAACAGACAGCTAGGAAAATGGATTATTCTACACTTGTTAAAAATCTGACAAAAGAAAGAGGAACCTCTAGTGATATCTGTATAAGCAAGTAATGTGACCTTAAACAAAGCAAAGCTACTATCTATTAAACCTGTCCTGTAAAGTCTGCCCTTACAATACAGCTGTGTTGCTCAGCTTCTGGTCTGTGTTATCCAGAAAGCTCCTGGAAAACATTGTGCCATCAGAGAATGAAACATGTACATTTTAATTTCCTGCACGTCTAACAAGAAACTGGCTTTTTGGTCTTTGAGAGTGCAGGAGTTCTACTGATCATTTGCAAGGGAGAAGCAGAGCTCACTATCATGTTTTTATCCTGGGTCAATGCTGGTAAAAAGCTGACCAAGACATGCTCAGTCTACTGCATCTGTACTCCTGATGGCATTTAGAAGCTTTCAGGTATCTATAAATTGTACTGTCATGCCAAGGATTTAACAAATCCTGCAGTTTGGAACTGGGGAGAAGGCTCTTTTTGAGGATGAGATTGGCAGATCTGTTGCATGTTTCTTTTTCTTACTGTGATGTGGTCCATTAAGTATCAATCCTCTAATAGCTGTGGTGAAATTAGTTAAGTAGGGATTTCTCTGGGATGGAACTGTGACATTCATATTTTCAGTTTTCATTAGTACTGTCAGAATCATGGCGCAACTTCAGACAATTTCTGTATTTCTGCAGCTGCAGTGGGAGTACTTTGGAAAACTTGAAAGTTGTTGCAAGACATGAAACCTCTTTACTGTGCTGCTGTTCCCCTATCTAGAGGTTCCTGAGTCTTATGAAGGTGTTAAGAAGAGAAAGAACAAGCTACAGAGAGTATGTGTGTAGTCCCATACACACAGGAAGAAGTGTCGTAAATACTTTGAGTGTAAGTATACTTTCAGTCCTGGGGAAATGATGGAAAAGTTTTTAATACAGAAATACAGATTATTTCCCTTGATTGGAAAACCCCCCCAAATTCTGAACAGTAGTCCAAATATTTATTTGAGCAAAGTGTAATGTGGAAAAAGATTCTGAGAAACTTCTTCCAGACATTACATCTAGATATCAGTCTGCCACTCATAGTCCAGGTAGTATGGGATTTGAGATAGGATAATCCTACAAGTCCTTGTAAGTGGTATATATGTTAAATGACTGGAGGTGATATCCTCTCTGAAGTTTGAATCAAGTCCAAATTCTCCCCTGCTGATGGAAGCAGCAGTTGGACAGGCAAATTAGGAAGTCACAGCATCTGAATTTAGGAAGATTAATTTATTGCTTCTCTTTTTACAATTACAGTAAGTAGACACGGACAGAAATGACAAAAATATTTTGCAAAAGAAGATATCAAAAGATATTTTTCTGATCCTCTGGGGGAAAGAGAAGGAAATAACATTTTCAGTGGAATTTTTTTCTGGACCAGATGATTTATTAGAAATCTTTCATGTTCAATAGTTTTGTGAATACTCCTGTAAACATAATTGCAGCTGGTTGTGTCAATTTATTGTATTACTTGTGGGGAGAAAAGGAGTGTGGGAGTAAACATCTTGAAAATTAAATCATATCTTTTATTCAAATATTCTTTGAAAAGGGGACACAGGTAACAATGGCCATATTCAATTACTACTTTCATAAATTTGGGGATAATCCAATTTGGTTACAAATTTTGACTGCTCCTTGACTTCTTCACAACTGCATTATTGGCATTAAGTAGAATTTGCCAGTTCTTGTCAGTCCTTGGAACAGCTCCTATAATGAAGGGGATATAGCTGGAGATAACAGTGAAAAGTTATAATACTTTGAAGTCTGTTTGGCAGGGCTTTGTTCTTTTCTTTGGTGGGGACTGGAGGAAGCAAATGCGTGTTCAGGCTTTTTATTTTTTTTAATGCAGTCTAATTGTGCCATGGTATTAAGACAGTACATCTTTAAATTTTCATATGAAAGTATGAACTTTGGTATGACAGAATATCAAAGTGAAAATTAATGTCCGCCACTTGTATATTGCCTAGACGTTACTTTAGAGAGAAAACAACAGGAGCGAGACGAAGCCATACATATGTTAAATTCACATCAGTAATAAAGATTAAGTAGAAGTTAATAGCATCCCAGTCATGCTTGTGGAGGTAATCTCCTTTCTGAAAATTCAAAATTAGATTTGGAGGATCGAAGCAAACAGGGGGTGAGACTTTGGCGTAATATTTTAATCAAATTGTCATGAATGAGTGGATACAATTAAGAATTCTGTCAGTCACAGTGCTGAGCCCCTTTTGTTAGTCAGCTGTTGTGAGGGATGCACTAGGGCATCGTGGGTAGAGATTAAACTTGACCTTTCCCAGGATCTTCATTTTTGACCCTCTGGCTAGGCTTTGCTTGTCAGATGGCTATTTTTTTCACTTTTTATTTAATTATTTATTTTAAAGAGATGGTAGTAAGAGCTGGGGACACACAAAGATGGTCCCTCTGTTTCGGTTGGGTTTTTTTCCCCCCTTTTGCTAAATGCAGCAGACAAGGCTCAATAACAGCTCCCCGTCAGCTGCAAAGTGCCCATCTAAGCCTCTTTCCTTCATTACTCCTCTGATGTGTACTGTATGTCATTCCTTGGACAAATTTGCAGCTGAAGAGTTTCTGCCAAAGGCAATACAACTTAACGTGCAGAGAAATGTTTTCTATTCAATAAGATGTGCTCTAACATTGCTCCAGCAGGGTTGCTTGGCTTTTCAAGTCCTTTAGATAACTTGGGCTTCTCTCTAGAAATTTTAACTATATTTCTCAGGGGGATTTCTAAGAGTGCTTTTGGACAATCTTCTGTTACCAAGGAATTTTGTTTTGTGCGCAGTCCTCTCGCGATTAAGGCAGATTTAACTCTGAGATTAAAAATAAAATACTTTTTCTTTTCCAGTTAAATTAAATAATACATATTTTAATTGCTGTTTATGTAAAAATATGCTGAGGTATGGAACTTTATGCACTAATTCAGAATGGAAATACATTTTATTGGGGGAGTTTCTGTGAATTCATATTCTGTAGGAGCAGACTAATAGGTGTTTGTCTAGTGGCCTATTGTAACAATTTGTTCTGTGGAATGCTTTGTGGCTCCAACTGAGACCTGACTCTGCTGCATTAGTCATGTTAGGCATACCATTGGAGACAGTTTCTCTTCTCTGCTTTGGGATCTGTGCAACTGCTAGTCTTTAGCTGTGGAACCATCAACACCAAAACTTGCCTGCGAAGAGACAGTTTCAAACAAGCAAGCAAGCAAACAAACAAACAAAAACCCCAACATCAAATAAATAAAAATGTGCATTCTGAATTTAGTCTGACTAGACCTCTTGTTGTTGAAAACCTCTATCACAATGTGACTTGGAAAAGATAAAGTGGGTGATTGAAAAGTCACATTTAATGTCTCTTCCCAGTGGCTTTAATAGTGCTCAAACATTGAAATAGTCTGTATCTGCCATTGGAAAAACTGGGAAAAGAAAATAAAAATTGTGTTATTTCAACACCATGAATAGCTCCCCAAGGCATTAAAGTACATAAACACAACTACAAGAAATGCAAATATTAGAACCAGGGCTCACCACTCATTTATAAATGAAGATAAATCAGTTGTCTGCAATAAACTGAGATTAACTTGATGCCTGAAGCGTGTTCTCTATTAGAGGGTTCCACAAGCTCTCACATAGGTGGGTTGTCATTTATTCTTTTATTTTGTTCTTTTGCTGTTAAATAAAAAATGAATTTATTATTTTAAGCTGATCCCAGATGATTCTTTTATTTTTCTAGCTTCTTTTTTCTTTTCCTTCCCTGCATTTTTATACAGAGTGTTTAGTAAATAGAGAAGTGCTTTTGACATTGGGTGACAGTATGTAATCTACATTCCCTCTGTTTATTTTACCTTTTGTTGCAGAAAGAATAAAGTCTGGGAAACTTGTGCTAGTACATCAGTTTCTTTGCACTTCTCTGTACTGTAAGACCTAATTATATTTTAACACTGCATTTACTTCATTTACTGGGAGAATTATTTCAAATAAACTGACAGACCTATTGTGTTGCGACATCATGACAACTATTTTTTGTTGTTGTTTTGGGTCTTTCTTTGTCCCTTTGTTGTTGGGTCTTTTTGAGGGTTGTTTAAAAAAAAAAAAACCAACAAAAAACCCCAACCAAAACCACAGAAAACAAGCCCTTCTGTGAATTCAGCAATAGCACAAGAAATTGCATTAACAACATTTAAGCAAGGTGTTGAAAACAGACAGAAATAAACGCTAGAGCACTTCAGGGGTTGATAGGAATATGCATCAAAATGCTTGGCATTTAATTTTTTTTTTCTTTCTTCGGGAATTTAGCCAGTGAAATATAGCTGCCAGTGTCTCAGGCCTGCGTGTGTTCTTCTGCAATATGCTCTCGATCAATCAGATTTGCATAACTAAACTGTCGGCAAGCCCGCTCGGCTGCCCAGGTGCAGGGCCATTTGCATATAGAACAGTGAGGAGGTCCCAAGAGTCACTTCAGACTCCAGTGACTGCTGAGCCCGCAGTCCACACCGCACTGGAAATGAAATTGGAATGACAAAAAAATGGTTGTGCTAGTCTGCAAGGGTGAAATATGCACTTGTGTTTCAAAGGTTATGTAGAGATCACAAGACAGCATTCAGGCACGAGAATATGCACAAGCCTCCAGGAAAGTAAATGCTGTTGTATGTGTTTTGTTTCCCTTCCCCCAACCACAATGATACATATTTATTTATTTATATATATATGTGTGAGTAGATATATATGTATACAGAACACTGTTTTTATTTTCCTTTGAAGTTGTGTACTATATTTCACACATTCTGCAATGCTTACGTATGGAGGAGGCAAAGAGTACGGGGGTGTTTTAACTATATACTTCATTCCAATTAAATCTCCTGGGGGTCAAAATATAGATAAGAGACCTTTCCCTTGAGTTTATTTCTCTATGGACTGGGCATCCACTTTTCAACATGTTTGCCCAGAAGTCTATCTCCTGCTTCCTGGACTATTTATTACTCAATTAGAAGAGCTAAATGGTGAATAATTACCATAGTATTGATACAGCTGGAAATAGAACAAGAAAAAAAAAATGGATTACAATACTGATTACTGAAAGCTCTTTATCTGAGGCTTGCCATAGGTACAGTTATCCCCATTTTACATGCAGGAAACGGAAATGCAGAGTGCTGAAGTGATTTTCCTCTAGGAAGGCAGTGATCTGTTAGCACTCTGAAAGGAACAGATCTGGTGGTAGATCCTCTGTTCTAGCCATTAAGAAAGGGGGCCTCCTCTTCCCCTTTTCACATCTCAGAAAGCACTGAAAGCAAAGGACACTTTTAGCTGTACTGTCAGGTACTGTTTTACCAAGGCAGTTTTTGGGGTGCAGTGGTGCCATGTAGGTCTGGAACCAACCGCACCTCCTCCTCCTAGCAGAACACATCCCAGCCCTGCCAAAGGAGAAACACTGCAGATTTGGCCCCTGCTGTAACACAGTGTTTTGGTGGGGGAGGGCAGGAGACAAGGTGTCCCTCCTGGTTTGAATGTCAGTTGTTGTCAAGTTGGCATCCTGAGCTGTTTCCATGACAACAGCTTTTTGTGCTGGGGGACGAGGTCATGCACCTGTGATCTCGATGAAAAGGACAATGAGAGAATGTACATTATTTAAAGCTTTTATCTTCCAGTACGTGTTTGAGTATAACCTTGAAATTGCGCGAATAAAGGGCAAAGTATATTTCTATGCATGGGAGTGAGGCAAACTAAATTGGTTAGAAAGAGGTGTGAGGATGATTGGGGGTGTTTTATAGCATGGCCACTTCTCTAACTTTTCATGGATGGGTCCAGCTGTCTCATCAACTTCCCATCCTGTATATCAGCAAAAGTTTCCCTGGAGTGAAAGGAGTCCATCATTCTTGTGAGACTGAAAAGAAGGGTGAACAATAGGCTTTCACTTGGTATTTTCCTAAAAGAGGCTTGGATTAAGTTAGCCGTTATGATTCTGGTTTGGTTGCCCACCATAGCTCCTGTTGTGTGACGCTCTGGTTGAACACTGAATGAAAAAATAATTGTTGACCCAAAAAGCTTCCAGTCAGAGTGATTATGTGTCACTCTGCACCTTCATTTGTTAAGAATGCCTAAAAACTTTCAAAGCTTCACTTAAGGTTTCAGTTAGATGAGACCTGCTAGAAATAAAAACTGTATTTTTCAGAAAACAAGCTGGTTACTCCTTACATTTTCCAAAATGAAATGGAAGTTCTGCAAGACAATATTAACACCAACCAGAGGTAGCTGGATTTTTGGTAAGAGATTTCTTATTCTGTCACTGTTCTTGGTGTTGTCAACTTAATACAATCATAATGAGTTTGGCTAGTTACAATTTTCTTCCTTTCAGAAATCCTGGAAAACATTGTTGAAGTATTTTCTCTCATGTAGAGAGAAATGTATAGGTGGCTCAATGTGAATGAAAAAGAAACCAGAAAGGCAGTTCTGGAAGAGAATACTTAAATAATGAAATCAAATGAACTAACCTAAAATAAGGAAAAAAATTAAAACCTTAGCTAACTCAAATAAAAACACAAATTATATTATTACCAGTCATAAAACATGTTTATATTTTTATATGTGTGTATATTCTATATAGGTAAATCAACATGTTGACATTTTTACTTCAAATACTTGTATTTTTTGTCTGTGAGAGTCATCTCCTGCAAACATATTGAAAGAAAACCCACAGACCATCCCAAAAAAGCAGGTGGTGCAATGAGAACAATTGAACAAATTTTTCTTTGGCTATTAAATCATAAACTTCATAGAAGATTTGGATTAGAATTTTTGCAGCTCATATACATCAAGAATTTCTTTAAAATCAAAGCATTCAGGGTGGCTTTCAAATTTTTGCTGTTATAGAGATGAAAAGGATGGCACCAAGGGAGTAGAAATAAAACATCACAGAATGAGAAGAATCATTAGGACAGTAGATAGTCTGAGGAATGGTTACAATTGTTAGAAAAGGCCATTAAGGTTAGGTGGTGAAGCAGGGATGACTGAAGCCCAGATCTATCTTTCCTTCCTTTGTGCTCTAGGACGGAAAGCTCTTCACTGCTATCCCAATGGATGACAGAGATTCCCTGCCCTGTGTGTACTGACTGCCTTTTTCCCAATATGGAACTGCTAGAATCCGTGGGATGTCAGGAATAGGTTTGTGAGGCTGACATAAGAAGTGTATGCATAAGGATGCACAGAGCATCACACTGATCCCCAGTCACCAGGGCTATGAGGTGTGTCCTAGAGGACAAATCATCCTCTGCCAGGCTAAAAAAAGGACAGGCCAAAGTAGAGGTTTCTGAGTGATTGCACCAGCACAGTGATGACTCCAGGCTTTGGTAGTTACACATTTAAACTCTCCTGTCCTCTCTTGATTTGTGAGAGGAGACACTCAGTGGCTCCCTCCCTCCCTCCCTCCCTCCCACCTCGGTGTAAGTCAGCTGCTGTCCTTTGTGCCACTGGGCTTGGGGATAGCTGAGCAGGGAAAACCATGCACAGTCACTGTTACTGGTGATGTATGAGGGAGACAGAGATCACTGTCACAGTATATCTGCTATTTTCAATTTAATTAGTAGTCAGAACTTCATTTGTCAACTTAATCATTGCAGGCAGACGCTGCAGAGGTGGGAAGTAGGAGAAAAAATTAAGAAAACAAACAAAAGAAGGCCTATTTGTGCTCTGTGCATATTTTATTTGTTTCTTAGCTCAGTTTATTTCAATATTTCATATATGTCAAAGCTTAGATTAAAAAAAAGATAGATGATTGTAGTCTTGTCATTAAGTATTGGTTGCAGAGAAACTCGTTTTGTCAAGTTCTTTCAATAAAATTGTGCTGTAGCCTGTGAAACTACTCAGATTCTAAGTGTTTCCAGTTTCTTTATGTGTTAAATAGATAAACATTTGTTCTTGTTTCAGATGAGGGAAACAGTAGATTTTGTCATTTGGATGCTGCTAGCTATGGCCAAACTGAAGGAAATTTTGCACAAAATAAGGAGAGACTCCATCTGATTCGTACAACATACAAGTCTACCATGGATGTAGGTGTTTGGGAGGCTGTCTCTGGATGATGTTGCCCCTCATCTCATGCAGTGGTAGGAAATGGTGGCAGTGGTAGTGTCAGATTGATGCAGGGAAGTCCCAGTATACCCTATGGATTATGTAACCTAAATAGATGGCACAACTCAAAGGCTGGGGAAGGAGGGGTGATTGTCATGAAATGTTGTGACCAAACTCATTAGAGAGGTGGTGGCAGAGCTGGGACAGAAGCTCTTTTCCTGTGCTCTACTGCCTCAGTGAGAAAACTTTGCTGTAAGATCCTGACTGTGGCTGTGACTCTTCCAGACAGTGTAGTCTGCCTTGTCATCAGCTGCTGAACTCTGGCCTCAAAAGGCAAGGCTTATCATGTGTTTATGTGGGTTTGCTCTTTGAAAACACAATGGTCCACATGTTAATTCAGGTCTTACCAAATATGTGCTGATGATCTCTGGACTGTTCTTTTTTATCCATAAATATATGGTTCATAACTTTTTATTTTTGCCAGGTATTTTTGGAACTGAACATTTGTTTTGTGAATATGTAATGAAAAAGAATATAAGAGGGCATGCAACCATTGTCAGAGCACATTCTTAAAGAGGGTGTGAATGTGTGTGCATGACCTTCTAACCAGATGGGTTGGAAGACCAAACTGCCTGGCTTCTGCTGTGGTGTGATGATTCATGAGTCACACAAGCTCCCTCTGTGCCTCACCTCTTTCTTCCCTTTTGTCCACCTCAAATATGGCTCTCCAGCAACGTTTTCTTTACAGCCTTATGTGACCTGAATCATAGTTTCATGCCAAAGTGGTCTTGTAGCACAAGTCATAAGTACAACTTTGCATAAATATTATATTTAATTTATAACATGATCTCTTATGCAGGATTCATGGAGCTTTTAGGTAATATTGTCCTGGTTTCTTAATTCAGCTTTACTGTCATTTGCGAAGCTTCTCTGATGCTTCTTTGTTTTAGATATTTCTGATGTGCATGAAGTATTTTGGTACATGGTATTTAAATACAATAGGAATAATTAACAAAAATAGAATACTGATTCTGACAATGGCACTCTCACTCTCTTTCTCATTCAGTCAGTTTTCTAGTAATTTTTCAAAGAATTTTCTGCTTTTATATCTAAACCAAACCTGCTATCACGGAAAACTGTTGGTCAGGACTAATGAAAATGAGTTACTTAAATGAAATGTCACTTAAATGAAATGTCACTTAAATGAAATGTTACTTAAATGAAAATGAATTACTTAATAATTTCCCACTATGAATTCTTTGTATCTGGAAGGAACCCTTCATTAGGAGAGCTCACAGCTTTTGAAACAGCAATGAATTTGTATGTCATTGCAACAGCCTGTTGAATTAAATGATTATGATGTCCATTTTACTGATGAGCAAACTGAGCAACAGAGAGAAGCAACTTGCCTGGGGCTATGTGGTAAATAAGGATTTAAACATGCCTGACTTCTGGCTTCATCCACATACAGTATTTTCTCTTTTTTTCTACAGTATTTTCTTTTTTCCTTTGTGTGTGTACATCTTACTTACTTAACATTTTTAGTTTTTTCACAAGTCCTTTTCCTTGAAAATGAGTATAAATTGAACAATCACTCTCATCATTAGTACTGTCTAAGGTTCATTTTATATATATATATATATATATATATATATATGAAAAAATCCACACACTACATGCGTATATATATATATATGTAAAAATCCACATTCTAAATGCTGGAGCTACAATGGGAATGCAAGGATTCAGCCCAAGCTGGTGTTTGGACTGAATTTTCTTGTTAGTTAGATGTTGTGACTCAAGGAAAAATGACTGTTTACTTGGCATGTTCCAGCAATCTAATTGGAAAAGTGGAATTACCACTTAGAAGATGTGCAAGAATGATGGGGAGAGAGGATCTTTAACTCATGAAGCTAAAACGAACTGAAGTTATATGTTGGAAAGTGCTGCCATTGCTGCTGTGGAGAGAAGCTTTATTTGAAATTACAAAATGAAAATCACCGATCAATGCAGCCAGAATGGAATGATTGGTACCTCAATTGAGCTTCTAGAAAATGTAACATAGCATAAAGATACACTATTTACTTTCTTTTAAATTCCAAGTTTTTGCACATTATAATGACATATATAAGTGCACAAATGGGCATTTCCAGACGGTGCAGTTGGGAGGAGAGATAAAAAGAACTACAGTATGTATTGAACTTCAGGCAGAACTCAGCTGCAGTAATATTTACTTCTGGGAAAATGGTGAAAACAATGGTCTCCTATGGCTGCAGTAGTGTTTTCCTCCACTGTATGAGACTATGGAACTAAGGGTCAAGAAAGAACTGCACCTGATGCTGTGTTCATGTGCAATGACAAGGTGCAGAATGACTGCTCAAAGTGTAGGATGCATTAACAGCTTTTCTATTCCTATAGCACTTCCTGGAAAATACCTAAAACTTCACAAGTTCACAGCTTAGTTCTTTCACCATTACAAACCTTAGTTCATCTGCCCCTATATCTCAGTATGTTTGTGCAACTGCCAGAAGTGGAATTCCTACGATATATATTTTCTAACAATGACCTAAGGAAAAGAATACTTGCTCCCACCTTTTTGATGGATATGTTCATGGAAGAAGTACAGAGTTTACATTGTAGATATGAAGTGCTTTGCCTCATTTTGTTTAGTATTTAAACCCAGAATATAAATAAATACTCATTCTAAATCTTGGGCCAGATCTCCACCTTTGTATTATGTTCCTGCTTATTATTCATGATTTCCAGCCATAGCTAAGGCTGAACACGTTTAAGAAATGGGTAATACTTATTTGCTTAAAAATATCCAGCACAAAACTGCACAAAGCTTAAAGAATCTATATAAGAGTCAAAAAATTATTTTGACTTCTGGAGAAGCCTTGTTTGTATAATGTCTACACTTTTGGCTATATTTGACCTGATGCTACTTCAAGGAAAGAAGCTACCTGAGAGATTGGGCAAAAATGTTATTTGAGAAACAGCCTGTTCACTTTTTTCAGTTGCTGAAGGTGTCTCTTTATAGACAGGTTAAAATATTTATATAAATATTGTGATTTTCAGGAATGTTTAGCTCACTGTATTTTTGTATTCAAAAGAAAAGGTCAAGTCCTGTGTGTGCTTACGTAAGAGCAATAGCTCAATTCAGTTTTCTTTTATAGATTTCTAATAAATTTTCACTGCTTCAGTGTAAGATGGAGTTTGACCTTTTAATATCATTATACCTTATTTATTGCCCTTCCCAGAAACTCTAATATTCTATGACATCATAAGTGGTTGCTAGGGATATGATTGCTGTGACACAAACATGAGTAGTGATTAGGACATCAGACAAAAAATGGTATGTGAAGATGAGGAACTGTGGTCTGTTTTTATGCAAATGTCCCCAGTATAAAGTGGAGGATGAGGAATGCAGAAAATAGAATAAATAACTAGAATTGCTTCTAAATGAAATGTTTTACCAAGTTTTCCCTGAAGCGTCAGCAGCTCTTTAAACATGCTGGTGATGGCCCATCACAAAACCAGATGTTACCATTTATCAAGTAAAGTAAAGAGCTCCTCCTGCTTCCACAAATACAAACTGAATATGAAATCAACTGGGAAACTGCTGCACTAAAACTGGAGAAAATATAATCTAACTTTTAAGCTATTGACAGGCTTGAGAGTAAAAGAAGTATCTGAAAGGAAAGTGTCGGCAGCATTACTTGATTCATATTTCAAAGGCAGACTTGCAGTTGTGTATATAGACTTAAATCACTTGATGGGTGTCCTAAGGTTATGATTGCCTTTTCCCCTCTCACTGTCACCTTCTCTTCCTGTTCCATACACACATCATGTGCATCTTAGGGAAAAAACCTAGGAAGCAGGCCTTTAGCAAGCTTCCTGAAGCCCAGACTAGTAAATGGGGACTCAGAGGTAGCAAATGTAAACACTTTCTTGCAAGCATACTTTATTTTCCATGTCAGTCTTAAACCTGGTGAGAAAAAAAAACACCACCAGCATCAATCCTCATGTTTTGTGAAATGATGTAAAGCAGGGAAATTCTGCTCACCCCAACACTGCCTTATATGGTCAGGAAACAGCAGAAGTAAAAGTATCCTTTTCTCATGGTGTTTTACCTAGAAATGTATCATTTCCACTCAGGTGAGGACCTGACAATATAGGATGTAGTAACTGTTGTAACAATGGACTGATGTAAGTCACTGACTTTAAGATTAAACATAGAATCATTCAAAGGCTCCAGATCTTAAAAAAGGCATGCACAAAATGACAGAAAATTAGTGTATGTAGGTGTAACAGTCCTCCAAAATACCTCCAAATTGGTTTGGAGGGAGAGGTGTGGGAAAACTGATAAAGTTGGAAAAAACAGATATACTTTCATGAATGTAGGTGCTTTTACAAATCTGAAGGTTAAGCAGAAAACTTGAAAGTACATATTGGGGGTAATTTTTTGGCTAACTTAATTAGGTTAACTCCAATTAGACAATTTAGAAGAAGGGCAGTTGGGAACTGTAGTGCACGAGGTGATATTAGCAAGAGAGAGGTCATGAGATTGTTGGGTGAATGGATTTTTTTTTTTTAATGTATTGAATTTTGAGGAGTTAGCTGGGACAGCAAATAAGAAAGATTATAAATGTCAGAAAACCAGTACTGCTTCCAAACTCATGATTTTTAGCACTGTATTGGATTATATTTTAAGTTAACAGGCTCTTTTCTTTCGAAGCGATTTGTAGTTTTCCTTTACATACAAAGCCTGAGAGATCAGGGTCTGAAAAGCTGGACTGTGAAAAATGTTATCTCACTGGAAATTATTGTTTCTATGCTTTGTGTGTTTCAGTGTTCGGTCTGGTGCATAGTGATGAAGTCTATTATATTCTGGGATGAATAAAGGACAGTTTTGTTGTGCAGTGTTAACTGTGGTGGCTGCAGTGGTACCTTTGCATTTCTGGCTGTGCTGTGGCATTAGCTGGCTCCTTTCAGCATTTAGCTTAGTACCCTAACATGGACTATAGGGGTCATTTTTGTAACTACACAGTAGAGCTGGTTTGTGCTGGGTTGTGTGTGCTGGTGGATGCACTGCTGAAGTGGGTGAAATGGGTTCCCAGTTTACCCCACTACACCAGCTGGGGATATACACCAGGATATAACCACTGTGAGGTATAGACAGGAGCCATTCTGTCCCAGTGCTGCCACAAGCAGTGGCTTCTCCTCTGGAAACAGGACTGAGGTCCACCCCATCTGCAGCAGCTCCTGTGCAAAATCTGCAAGAGGTCCCGTGCACAATTTCTGTCTCTCACAGCTTCCCCTCACTCTGGTGCCTGTTGTACAATTTCAGACCAATATGTTTCAGGAGGTTGTGGAAGTGGGGGAGGGGTCGTTAAATTATGGTTGCTGTGGGAACCATAACTTTGAATTTCTTGACATCTGTCCAATGACAATCTCAACATTAACGTTGCATTAACATAGTTTTTTTGCATTTAATTAAAAAAGATGATGGCCTGGAATCTGTTAAGGAATTTAAAGCCAACATTTAAACTGTTTGCTGGGAGCAGATATGTCAAAGCCTCTGCTCTGGAAATGCTCACAAAACAGTCTGACAATGTACAATAGCCACAGAGATGAGAAATGAAAGTTGAAAAATACACCATTCCTTGTGTCCTTCTGGTGGCTTTGCCCATAATTCTTTTCTGAAGGAAACTGCTCTGACTGAGTTTAAAATAGCTTGGAAATGAAATAAATGTTTCCAGTTCCTCTGTATGCCATCCCCACTGCTGACCACTGACTCACTTGTGTGTGCAGGCTGAGTTTTCTGGGGCTTGGTTCTCCAGCCTACGCTGCCATCCTGAAGCTTCCTAAGAAATTCAGCAGTAGCTCTTGCATGTATCAAAGGATATGTGACAGGACAGTACTGAATGACTGCAGCATTCATCCCAATTTCTGAATTCTTAAAAATGTGTCTGGATTTCCCACATAGAATTCCAGTGCACTCGCTAATTGGTTTTGATTTTGAAGGTTATGCAAAACAAAAAAAATGTTTACGACTGATGGTTGTCTCACCTTGAAAGGTTTGGGGACACTAAGATTTAGAGCCCTCTTTTTTAACCTCATGTTATTTCAATAAGTTCAGCTATCAGACAAATAGACATATGGACTATGCTAAAGTTAGGTGCTGTAGATAGGAGAAAGATGTTCATATGGCACCAGTGTTATTTAGCCTTCTCTCATAACAGAATACCATACTGTTAAAAATTGTCTATTTTTATGTAATTCTTCCACTTATATTGAGATAAAAAAATTATTAATCTAAGGTTGGCTCATAACATCAGAGCTTCTAAATGTTGGCAACTTCCCTACAGTCTGTTACAGGCAATAACTGCCAGGGAAGTTGCTTGAACACAAGCAAAAATAGGTCTTCCTGCTGAGCCACCAGCCCAGCAATGTAAGGAAGAATTTAATACCATGGCCTTAAGAAAGTTTCCGTGTTCTTCACAGACAGTCGTGCCTTCAGTAAGGTGACGGAGGGAGAATATAAAATCCCAGAGTTACTGCAAGCCTTGAAAAAGTTGTGAAAGAAGACTTGGCAGTTAGTATCTTTATGTAAAAGATTTTTGCATATAAATTGCATACGCATATGACATTTTAGCTCCAACTTTACATGTGTTTTGGAGGTTGGATGCAATCTTGTCCCTGCCTGTCTGTTTGCTTTTGCCATAGCTGCATCAATATTAATCCCGTTGGTTTTTCCCTCTGGCTTTTTTCTTAATTTCCCTCTCTTTCAGTTTTGATTTAAAAACTAGTTGGTTCCTTTTATCCTAGGAAAAAACCTAGGCACCTCTTTTCTATTTTTTTAATAAATTATTGTATATAAAACATGTATATTTCTTTTTTGTCTTTTGTAGTAGACAGTCTAGTATTCATCTGGTGACAAGAAATGGCTAGAGAGTTGATAAAATGAAGAGATATTCCTTTACAGGAGACATTTTCTCTTCTTTAAAGGTAAAGAAACATTCCTTAAGTATTATTACCATTCTATTTCCCTCTGCCCACCTTCTTCCCCCCTCCCTTCATTATCATCAGAGAATCACAGGCTTTGCCTTACCAACTGTCTGCACACTGTATTTAAGAAATATCACTATTCTGAGCTCAGATTTGGATGGACTGTTTAAAATGACTCATAAATTAACTCCTTTTCTTGTTTGGAAATTGTCAGTGTACAGTCTAATCTCCCTCTATTTTTGTCTCTTTATTAATAGCCTCCTGGTGAATGTATTTAATTTTGGGGGTATGTTCTTAACTGTTTTGAAAAACAGAACTGGCTTATCTTTGTAGGACATGTTTGTAAGATGCCATGACATGGGACAGCTGCCCCTCATTGCCTGCATGACCGAGGTGGTTGTGGGCAGACACCTCTAAACAATCTATAGTTCTTCAGCTTCATGAAACATAATCAGAGCTATGAAATCATCACTCTCACCCCAAGTAGAAATTGTAGGTTTCCACAATATTAGCTGATGAAATAAGCAATCCCTCCTTCCCTTCAGTTCCAGCAGCAGTGACTCATTTCAGTCAAGAAACTCTGACTTACCTTGTTCCTACAGTGGCAGAATCAAGGCACTCTAGGAAATGGTAGTACATGAACTACATCTGTAATGGAATGGAGTTTTTATGCCAGAAGTCTGTCAAAAAATGATCTGCAGAACTGCACCTCATTGCAGAACTTTCCCTCTAATATTTTTTGATTATTTGAAATTTTTTGAATTTTTTGTTTGGTCGGATTTTTTTTCCACTGAAGTTTCCCACACTACTGATTTGTTGTGACTGTTTTAATGAAATGAAATTTGGAGAATGTTTGAGAGCAAGGTATTATCCTTAAAATCTCATTCTTTCTAGCATGCACAAAAGTATTCTCTGAATTTTTTCAAGTCAAAAAAATCTGATTTCTCACAATCATTCTCATTAATTTCCTGAGGTGGACACATGATATAATTAATAACATGCACCCGTGGTCCAAAATAAATGTAATTTACAATTCAGTGGTTCCAGTTAGCACAACATTTAATTTGATTCCTAAGCATATAAAAGTTGCTTCCAGCTGAATGAGAGAATGTAGTCGAACAGGGGTTGCAATGGTGCATCAAAAGCTATGACATCCCTGTTCAAATCATTTATAAACAGCAGAAGAATTTTAAGAACTGAATTACTACCTGAACTTCAAAAGAGACCATGTATTTCTATTAATATAAAGAACAATTGTGAGCTGTTAGCCGTTAAGTTATTTGAAATTGAAATTCATCAAAAGGGTGGTGGGGGAGGAATATATCTGCACTCT
>VWZU01013213.1:522713-609088 GCA_013397095.1 Sterrhoptilus dennistouni
TGCACGTAAAAATAATTAGCAAGCTGACCACATGCCTGCTAATAATCTCAATCAAATTTGCAAATTGCCATTAAAAGAAAGACAAAATGAAAACATAAACCCTCCCTAAACCCCTAACTCCACTGTAACTCATGATTTGATACACAGCTAATCCGTCTTTCAGCCTGCTTGGTGACCTGAGGCCCCTTGGACAAATGGTGCTGTGGGTAATCTCTTCACTGGTGGTTCTCATTTGGCAGACAACTGACTTTTAAGTCTGTGGGCTTTTACTTTGTCTCCTTTAGCAGAATTTAGTAGTTAGAAAAGTGAGGAGAAGGGTGGGTTTTTGAATGGTCTTTGGCCTTGGTGAGTTAAAATCAACTCCTTAAGTTACACCCAAAATGAGAGTGGCATTCTATTTATCCTGGTAAGCATATTTATTACACATTTTTTTGGACCAGAAGAGCTTATGTGTGGTGGCATTCTGCACTAAATGATATTCCTCTTTGGGATGTACCTTTTAAAATTCTGCACGGTTTTCCTGATGCTTTATCCCCTTCCTTTTATTAATGGGCAAATAAGGTATGGAGACTAATTAATGTGTCAGTGTCCAGGGTCTGATTTTGTATTCAAACCTGCCTTACCTGTCTTAATCAACAGCTTGGACTTTAAATAGCTGGCTTTCTGAGTCTCTTCTAGTTGTGTACACATGACATTTTCTTTTAGTTGAGGTTTATTGTCAAGTGGCTTTTTCTCCCCTGTAAAAAAATCAATACAATTTGAATTTTTCTACCCAGACTGAATCCTTGGTAAATTGTTGTGGATGGTTATTGATTTCTTATATCTGTGAGATTTTTTTTTTTTTTTAACTAGCATTAAGGTAAACAGAAGTCTTATTGTGTTCATTTTACAGGATAACACTTATCTAGACAAAAGAACACATAAGCACAGGGCTTACCAATAGGTAAGATGCAGCAAGCCACTTCCAATAACACAAAATAAGAAGAACAAAACTTTTCCGTTGCTGAGCAGAATGGGAAGATTGCTTTCTTGTCACAAAGTTTGATTGAATTGAGTCTGTGCTTTTGGAACAGGTTTACTGATAGAACAAGAAACATCATTTAACTATTTCCTACACTTTCATGCCCACAGAAAACACAGTAAAGGCAGAAAAAGTCTTCAATGAGGATTATGACTCTTTTATGACTCTTTCCGTACACCACTGAATCTGGTGAGGGAAAGGATGAGAAACATATCTATCTTAAAAGACATCAGGTTGATTCTTCCTCTTTAGTTCTAAACTGTTTCCAAAATATAAAGGAGACTCTCCTATTTAACTCTGAGGGCAAGTGTAGCAGCCATTTCTAGAAGCACAAGAAAATAAAAAGTTGAGGAACACAGCTGAGTTTATGAAGTCTCCACCCATACAAAAACACACAAGTATTTGCAGTGATCCCTGAGGCTTCCCACCTTTGGGATCAAAATCTTTCAAGCAGGCATTGTGATTCCATACTGAGGCACATAATAATAACAACAACAACAATGACAATTTTGATAAAGTAGAATGAAGGGAAAGATAATGAATTATATATAAAAAAATTATGGATAATGTGAGCTTCCTGGGACAAAAGAACAGTTCTAGGGAATATGTGGCCCCAGGAGTGACTTGAACATTGTGAACACTGAACATCGGTGACAAACATTCTGAACTCCAATATTTCTTTTTCAAAAATGTTGATATTTACCTTTTATAAGGTATCACTGTTTTAGGGTCATGTCATACATCAGAACTACTGTGGGGAAAATTGGAGTTAATTATTGCTGAATGAGATGCCAAATAATAATAGGAATACAAAAGATAATGTATTGAAATGTTTGTTGTTTCTTCTTTTTTATTTTCTCTGTTTCTGTCTCTGTCTCTGTCTCCCTCTCTTTTTTTTTTTTTCTTTTTTTTTAGCATTCATTCTTTTCTGCTTCCCTGTGGAGTGTTCAGTTCCTAGGGTGGCCTGAGGAGAGATCAGTGATGCTGTGCTTTGTAGTCTATTACAGCACAGCTGTTCATCAATTAGAATGGAGAAAATAATCCTGCTGTTTTAGAATAGCATGATGTGCCTTCTATGTTATCAGGCAAAATGCAAACTGGATACATGAAACCCATGCAGTGAGGCTGCCAGTGTGAGGGGGAACCTCTGACTCAAAAAAGTTCTCCTTTATTATTCTCATTTTCGCTGCTAGTTTAAAACTATAATTGCAAACTTGAGCACCCACTCTACCTTATGAAATGAAGGAGCAGCCACAGTTGCCCTGCAGGAGCCAGTAGAGCAATTAGTGAATCAGAGGTCAAGAATAAAGCTAAGAAATGTGAATCAATGCTATGCTTATACAGTGTCTGTTTGTACACTGCTTTCTTTTTTTTTTTTTTTTTTCTTCCTTTTCCATCAGGCCTTCTTTTCTTCTAATAGCAGAGGAATGTATGCTGAACAGCAGATAGTTAGTGCCACTTTGCCACCATATGCCTTTATATTTGGAAATTTGCATAAACAGCAAAACATTAAAACAGGATTTATAAGCCCCCCTCAAAAATAGAAAATATATGCAGAAGTTTCAAAAGGAAACCATGGGAGTAAAGTTAAAAAGCCCCATTCCTAAATCCCATTAATTGGAAACAGAATATTTTATTTGTATTCATAACATGTATCTATTTTGCAGACTGTCTAGTGTACAGCATTCAGTTTTTATGAGGGCTAAGGAGCCCCGCTTGTGGGCAATGTTCTGGATTTCTGTTGTAATTCTTAGTGTGTGGAGCAGATACGCAGAACAGCAACTGCATTAAAAACTTGAGAGTTGGAGAGAGAGATGGACCATGGTTAAAGCAGAATCAATCCTCTCTGCTCTACCACAAACACATTGGCGCATGCCAGTCCCAGTTGCATTCACACTCAGTCCTTCATGGAAGCAAAAAAAAAAATACTTCGAGATCACCTAAATCAATCCCCAAGGTCTAAAAGAGTGATACAAGTTAAAATTTTCTTCTAAAGTTTTATTATCCACTCTGATCTTCTGCAGAGCTTCTGCAGAGAAGACACAACCCTAGGTGTTACAAGGGCTGCTTCACCTGCCTGTGGGCTGGTGCAGCAGGTCTGGCATGAAATATGGATGGACAGCTTTGGAAACCCACTGAGACCAGCAGTTCCTGGCAAGGGTGTGCTCTGGGGTTCTGAGTGCACCAAAGGCTGAGGTTCTACTGTGATTGCTTGTGCCTTTTTCATTGCCTCCTTCCCCTCTGTGCTGCAGTAGGTATCACCAGGCCAGGCACTCCTCTCCAGCCTGCACCCTTGCCTTCCTGTGCACATACTGACAGAAGTAAGTAAGAGCAACAAATTAATTAGGGAGGTGACCTCTGCTTGTCACAAGTGGTTAACAGCTGCAGGATATGCTCTGTTCATTGCATTTTGGCATGAATTTAAGACACCTATCTCCAGCTCCTGCTTTCAGATGTGGTAAGTAAATGTGGCCTTCTGCTTCTGGATAGTGCAGAGAGGTGACTTCAGCCAAGGGAAAGTCTCATTCTATCTGAATTTTACCTAGGTTTTGCTGTTCATACTTAAACCCATTTTATTAAATGGTCTGAAGTATTGTTCTGCCTTAACAACAAACTACGGAGTACTTGGATGTGGGCTTGGGGTGGTCTGGTCTTTTTTTGAAGGGAAGGTTTCAGAAGAACACCTATGTCAGGGAATATTCATTCACTCAAATACAAAAGTAGAGAGGTTTTTCTGGTCACAGTGTCTTCTCTCTGGGCACTATAAATTGGCTTGCAAATTTTTATCATCTTGCATTATTTAGCCTAGGTCAAAATATATGAATTTTTCCTTTTCTTTCCCATCAGATTTAAATTTGAACTTACCATCTTCTTGCTCTTCTCACTTGTGTAATTAGACCTGTGGATGCATTTATGGTTTTTCTGGTTTCTTTCTTCCTAGTACTCCTGCTGTAGCATCTTTCACAAACATTTGTTCTCATTTCTCCCTCTAGTAAGAGAATACACTCTAAAAGCAGGGATAGTGGATAGTAGAGACTTGATAGTAGGATAGTAGAGACTGTGCTTCATTCATTTACTTTGACAATTAAAATGCAGTAAACTATTTATTATTCATAATGTCTCATGTGCTACTGAGTATTGCTATATAGTTGCTAAATGTAAGGTAATTGTAATATCATTTTATCACATTAAGTGATAAAAGATCTATCTTACTACAGCATTGCTTCTGCTCAGTCTTGGACCAGAAGGGGCTGAAAGGCAGCCATTTTGGGTGCAAATTAGACAGCATATAGATTATATACAACAATAATAATAACAATTTTGAATGGTTAATCCATGCAATGTAGTTATATTGCTCTTTCTCTTTTTTAAAATAATCTTTTATTTGCCCTTTTGTGTTGAGGCCTGTGACCAGAATCCCAGATTTTTTAAATGCAGTCGATATCTGGACATGTCTACAAGTTTTGTTTGGGGGTAATAATTGGCTTGTAAACTGTAAACAGCTACTTGAAAACATGTGAATTTCATATAGGCCAGGTTTTGTGTAATCTATAAAAGTTCTCCATACTGCATCTGTATCTTTGGTTTCAGCCACCCAAATCCCTTGTGTCCTCACACAGGACAAATGGTGCTCAGCTGGGCTCCATATGCAGATGCAGCTCTTCATTTCCAGCCCACACTTGATATTGAGACAATAAAAAGTCAGTGAAGGATTTTGCCTCTCAGTGTAGCTGGAGCCTCAGCTGTGTATGTGGCAGTTTTACTTATCTTCCCTTACTGAGATGGCTCTTGTGTCACCACTAGTAGTGAGTAAACATGTGAATGATGAAAAGGGTTAGAATTGATTACAAATGTGGAAGCTCCACTTCTAGGTTATTTACTGTGAAACTGCCCAGTGGTTTATGTTCATGCTGATGAAAACATACTTTATTCACAGTGGAGTTTTTCCAGAATGCCTTTCCTAAAATCTACACTTATTTTCTTTTTTCTTCTCAAATTCTGACTCTTCTGCTTGCAGAATTGTGGAGAAAGAAGAAGTTCAGGAAGCCGCTGCTGTTTTGGTGGAATGTTGAGGGCAGCGTTATATGAAGGAAGTCTGTACATATTCAACTCTCTGCCTTAATAAACAAAAGAAATTAATGTGTTACCTTAGACTATCACTCTATTCCTTATACTAAAGTTTATGTGGAAAGGAGAGGCTTAATTCACAAATGAAATTAATTTGACAGTCCTTGACTAATTCCAACTCAATGCCTGTCGAAGCTGCAGTATAGCAACAGTTCAGCATGACTGGCACCAACTGCTCAAAAAATGCCCTGCATTGGAATAGCACATTGATTGAACTTTGACATTAAGACACATAACTGAGAAGGATATGAGAAGAGGGACAACACTGGTCCCTAAACAGGGTCTGCCTGCTCTCCTCAGAAAAAAATAAATCCCAGTTAAAGTGTCCTAAAGTTTTGTAAAAATAGAAAATAATAAGGTCCCTAGGAGTTGAGACACATTTGAATTTTATGTAAGCTATCTATTAAATATGGAAAGATATACTGGATAAATTGAACAAACATAAGCTACTGAAATCTTACTAACCAGCTAAAACTTACCAAAAGATCCAGAATTCCTCAGTTTAAAGCCAGGTTTTGAAGATGAGTGAAGACCTGGGAGATCTGTGGATCTCTGAAACCAAGGATGCCTTTTCATAAGTATTTAATGATTGGAGACCAGCATTTGGAAATGCAAAATACTGTTGTATTGCTAGAGAGAAAGAATATTTACAACACCACTATTAAATAAGCTGTTAAAATCCCTTTATTTGCAGGTAAGACAAACACATGAAGTACTTAAATTTCATTGTTCTTATGTGTAAAGTTGAGTTTATGCTTAAGCACTTTCTGCAGTCAAGGTGAAGAACCAGAGCACAAGCTTTTTAAATTCAAGGAAAATTTGACCACTCACAGAAAGCCAGAAAAATGGCTATTATATTTTCATGCATATGACACTTAGCTCAGGCAATTTGCATCCTCTTAAATGTTGTGAGGCTTGAAAATACATTTTCAGATAACCTACACATACTTGGCTGCTTCTGAGAATGGGACGTGGAGAAAAGGTGTGTGGATCTGTGGTAAAACTGCCCTTGCAACACCCATGTTCTTCTGCTGTGGCAGAATCTGTTTTCTTAACAGATAACCTGTGGTTGAGATGTGGTACATTAATTAAAGTTTTTGGGAGAAAATAAAGAAGGTAGAATGTGTGTGTAGATTTGGAGAAATTTGTTATTTATTTGTGACTGTAGGAGACCTCAGTTGTGTTTTTCACCTCAGCGTGGAAGCATTTTGATCAAAAGCCCAGTGCAACAGAGATAAAGAACTTGCATGACAGATACTTTTTGAAATGGAAGCAAAACATGTGGTATTTGTAGCCTGGCAATGTTGAAAAGAAATATGTAAGATTAAAACAAGCAAGTCCAAGTGTGTTTTTTCAGTAGATAGATATATACGTATATACTTAATTTAATGCAGCAGCTTTGGTTGGTCTATTTCTCATTACCCCCCTCCCCCCCTTTTTTAAAGCATATAAATTCCAACCATGTTTTGTGTGAAGGGTCTCAGTGCATACTGACATTGTGAGTGTCAGCTCCAGATCACTTTAATCAGAGAGTGGATATGCATGATAAAACGGATAAGGGACTTTAATCAAAAAATCCGCTGGTCTGGAAACGTGACGCACTCCGCCAAACACACTTCATCCCACTTTTCTTGTGCCACTGCCAAGATTTTTATTTCATGAATATGCATTGGACATGATATTACATTAAAATGTGACATTGTTGTGTAGTGGTAGGGATTTAGAATTAGAATAAATAAATAAATAAATAGACTTCTGTAAAGTTTTTGTAATTGAACATTAGTATCATGTTGTGATTTTACATATATTTATTCACCTACCCCCACCCTTTTCCTTCTCTCCAAATTTATTTTTGAATTGCATATTGCATTCATTTCTTTCTGCTTAATAAGAAAAACAACAGTACCAGACAGATGCTTTATTTAACTTTTACCTATAAGCATAATGTATAGAGTTCTCACTAAGGAATTCTATTTTTGCATACAAAATACATGTCTGTGGCTCTGTGGCTGGGGGCATTTTTGCTTCTACAGCCAGAAATTACTCCTTTGCACAGAGCCTACAACAAAGTGTATTATTCTCTATGTAAAAGCTCCCTCTGAATTTCACAGGATTTAGATCATGTACCTAATAAACTGAGAAATCCTTTGTTTCCCCTTAATTTTGCTATGTTACTTTGTTTCCTGGAAATTGGCAAGGATTATAAAACTGATGTATGGAAATTTGCATCATCAAGTCTGTGCTAGTCTCAATTTTGGATATGTACACTTTCATATACTTGGGCCAATGAGCTTTGAGTTGGAATATGTCAGCATTTCTACAACTGTCCCTTTGAAAACCCCCACACCAGGATTTCTGAGAGCAGATCTCTCAGACAATATACTTTGAAACACACGCCCTAGCATGTGGTGAAGCATTCATTAGACTATAAAGATGAATGTGTTTGCTGTTGTAGTTTCTCTGCCACAAATACATACAGGATGGCACTTGAAGAAAGCAAACTTGTCTAAATGCAATGGTTTGCACCTGAAAAAAAGCAAGGACTTGGTTCAAATGTATACGACTGTTAAATTCAGTGAAGCTGTGCAGAATTGCCTAAAGCATTTGCCCTTAAGTAGGCAAATATATGTTACTCTTACGATATTGTTGAGTGTTTTTGTGGCATATCTAGGGTGGATAATGGCTAGGTATGAGTCACAGAATGGAGTTTCTTTTCCTTCTTGTCCCCTGACTTACATGCTTTTGGTTAAAGAAGACAGCGATACTGCCCTCCTTTCAGCAGGGACTTGAAATCCCTAAGTTAAAAAGTGTTGGGCAGTTAGGGAGTTGTTTTTTTCTTAAGCTGGGGATAAGAATAGAAGTTCTTTATTTGCCAGTTGAGGACTGTTGTGTATCAGTTATTCAGTGAGGACCTCTTCTTGTAATGGATGCATTCCGAGACTAATTTTAATTAAAGCCAAACAAACAAAAATTGTAATTACCTGACTAATGATCTGGAGCGCCAATATTTCATAACCTGTGTTATTCAAATGTACAGAGCCTGCATGAAGCTTGTGTGGTGTAGAAGGTTTCTAACTGATAACCACGCTGAGAATGTGGTCTCAGCTGTTAGCTGTGCTTCAAACTTTCGAAAGAAAGAAAAGAATAGTGATTGTTGGCTGACCTGTCGCTGACAAGGGCAAAAAATATTGAAGATAAAATTCAGAGCTCTTTAAACTACTTCTACTCTAAAGTTATGGTCATTTCAAATAAAATTTCCTTTATGAGACTCAATTTCATCATAATTTATACCTGCTATATATACATCATCCGCTGGTGAGAGCAGAGAAAGCTTGACATTCAGTCCAAGATCCTAATCAGAAAAGGAAATCTGCAACTTAAGAAGTTTTCAAAAATTTTATAGGCACTTAGGCTTAGGTTTTAGTCTCACCATAGAACCCTCTGATCTGGCTGGTGGATACCAGGGAGTTCAACATCGCCCCTTTCTGCAGAGTTCATTTGATAATGCTGTGAGGACCAAGCAGGAGAGCAGTAGAGGGACCTCTTTGTCCACTTATCGTCAGTTTGGGGTGTTTTGTGGAACCAGCTGGCCTCAAACTTCATCCTGATGCTTTCCATATGTCGACCTTGCAAAATTGCCGTGGGCAGTAGAGTATAAATTTTCCCCCAGGATATTACTGTTGTACTTGTGTTGTTCCCTGCCACTGGCAAAAGTATTCTTATGCATCAGCAGGACTTAGTGTCCTTCATACCTTCTTTAGAGCTGGACAACCACACTCTTTCTGAAGAGCCTTATGCCTTCATGCTCTGATTCTTGAGTGTGGAAGGATATATTTAAAGGAAAGGATTTCCATAGGGTTCTTAAAGCCTCAGAGAGGATACTGAGGCCTTAATGACATTGCTTTTCCACTCATAGTCAAACCTGTAGTTTTTAGTGTCTATCCTTTCTTCTTTTAAATGATAATTTTCTGAAAACAACTTTTTATTCAATGCACAGCTTTGCATGGTTCTAACCATCGACAGATAAAGTCTGCTCATGGGGCAGGCACAAACTAGGTTTACTACAGCTCCTGTGATTTCTGAGCTCACACAACACTGTTCCTCAATAAAAGCCTAATTCAAACTCTTCTCACTGCTTTTGTCCAGCTCCTAGAATCCACTACACTCTCAGATAGGTAAAACACCGTGGTTATAGCAATTCAAACTCTATGCATCCTTTAGACTGCCCACCTCATGTGTAGACCATGTAACAAGGCAGCTGGAGATGTGGATGAAGTCCTATCCCAGCAGACCAAGGAGAGTGCACTTCTGTGTGGATTTCAAAAGGAAAATCACAGTTATGGCACAATCAAATAGTCAAACAGTTAATAGATTAGAAACATCTAGTATAAAGCACAGTGACTTCAATGGAACAATATTCATGGTCTCAAATTCCTGTAGATTATGGATATGTACTCATAGAAGAGCTTTTTAGTGGCTGATAGAGATATCTGCAAAGACAGACATCAGTCAGAACTGCCTAATGTAGAATGAAACATCCCCAAAGGAAATTACCATTACAAAAACTATTATTTAATATTAAAGGTAATTGTAACACAAGGGCATGACTCATATCCTTGTGTTACAATTAACTTAATATTAAATGATAGTTTTCTGAATGGTAATGAGGGGAAGTTAAACCTGACACTCTGTCCTTAACCCTTGCTACCGTGCCTGACTATTAATATGACTAAGTTGTCTGTACAGTCTGTCATTTACTCATGTCACCTGTTAGTCATGATGAAGTGTGGAAGGTAGAATTATAATACCAGCTTTTACAATTAATTGGAGAATGCTCATTTTGTGGATGGTTATACAGGATAACTGACCTTTACAACCATCAGACTAGAGAGCTGATGCATTATATTGATAATGAGCACTTTAGTATGTTAGACCATGACAGACTTATAAAGATTCACAGCCTTAACTTTCTGTACTTCATGCCATCTTCCTAACAGTCTTCCTCCAGAGCTTTTTTAGGTTGCTGCACGGTTCCAGCTGGTATCAAAGATATATACATAGAAAAGTGCAAGCACATTTCATACCATTATCATGTTTAAAACCTTTTAACATCAGGTTTTCTGTTGTGTAGAGCATGCCTTTAGAGCTCCCAACACAGAATTTGGGTGTTTAGAGGCAGCCTTAGCATCACTTCAGTATAATATTTATGTTTCTGCATATCTGTATAAAGTATTGCTACTGATAGCACACGGACAACTCTGCTTCCTGCACTCCTGAATCTGGTTCTTGAATAGAATTAACAAGTTAAGGGTAAGGTAGAATGTATGACTTAAGAAAAATAATAAGAAAATAATTATATGCTTAGTCAGAATGAATCACGTTGCCTTTGGTTATACCATGTTAATGGTTACATCATGTCATTCTTTACCATGTCACAACACATGACATAGCAGAAACACTTCATGCAGTTTATTAAAAAAAAGTTAAAAATTAAAGATATATGCACTCTTTTCTTATCTACTTGTAGCTGTTATTTCAGCTAGAGAACTCATGTTACAAATTCATGTTATTAATTAGCAGGTTGGGATATCTGCAAAAAGCAGATAATTGTGAGATACCAGCACACAGTCCATGAAAACAGATATCTCAGGATCAACCCAGCTCTAATAACTGGGTCTATGTTTGAAAAAAGTTTAAATCATGACATAGACCTGAATATATATCATCCTGCTCGGTGATGGACCCTGTTGCTAGGGTATAGTACTACTGCTTTAATCTTTCTCTTGGGAAAAAGAACATTTTTTTACCTATAATCATGTTGTAAGCTCTCTAACACAGTGCAAAGAAGATTCCACAGGATAGGAGAAAATCTCACCAAGAAGTTCAAATTCCACCTAATATGTAGAGGTGGGAAAAGTCATGTGGCTCCATTGCCTTTTCCAATGAAAAAGGTTGAAGGAAAGCTGCAAAGCAATAAGAAATCTTTCCCTTCTGCTGTTAATACTAGCAGATGTATGTGAAAACCCACAAGTGCATTTGTTTCACTGTTGGGCTGTCAGCAAGACAATTTTAACCTGAAGTTGCATAGTGCAAGAGATCCAGGAGACAAATACTGGTGTGTCAAGCCATGAGGTTGTGCCAGGTCTCCTGGTCCCCCTGAAGTGCAATGGTACCAAAAAAGGTCTTGTTTTCTCTGGCAGGCAAACTCTGCCATTCCAAAACTGGCATTTTCTAGGAGATGCAGTAGCCCTTTCTCCTGAGCAAATGCTGCTGTTCCTGCTCAAGAAGCAGCCTTGCCCTGTTTACAATCCTGCATTGTTTGTAAGGATTGGATTGGCTACCCATGGGCACATGGAATAGAAAAATGCAGGAATGCCATTCTCTGCCTGCACAGCCACTGGAGCAGTGATGAGATATATGGCAACAGATCAGGTTAGAACTTTGTAATTTTTAAGTCCTTAAATATATATTCAGAAATAGAGAGCTGTCTGTGTGGCATTTATCCAAACTCTAAAAACCCCATAAATACATATTTAAATGACAGATTTACATTATTTGCTCTGGAGCTCTTGCACAATTTACAGGTAGTGTTTTTCACAATCTGCAATGTACTGCAGAGAAAGGGTATTTCCACCTCAGACTGGGTTCATCCTTCAAAAAGCTCTCATTGTTCGAGGCCAGGACAGACTCAAGCCCTGCTAGGATCTCTGGCAATTTAGTAGCAGCTGCAGAGACAAAGAAACTATCAGAAGGGCTTTGAGACCCTGCTTTTAGGAGACCATAATCAGCCCACATAAATGTTCCTGGAGATTTTGAAACTGATTAGTTGTGGCATTAATTACTTATTTTACTACCTCTAGGCACACCAACACTTTCAAGATGGATGTAAGGAACTCACCAGCTTCACCAGTACTGCACCTGGATTGAGCTTCTTCTGCGTTAAATCTCAATATGCTTGTACTATATTTGGGAGCTGTGTTAATGTAACATGGGGGACCCAACAACAGCTCTGCAAAGGAATGAATTAACAATCACAAGCAAAAATTTGTTTTGTTTTGCTATTTAAAGACAGTCACTGAATGAGAATGTTAGTCACCTGTAATACAGTTGGGCTGTACAACTATCATCTCTCTTATATATTGTACAGAATGAGAGAGAACATCACTTACTTACTCCTTTTTTAATCTTTTTAAGACTTCAGTGGTTTACATTAAATTGTTGACATATATAGTAGACACTGCAGAAAGATGTGTTTCTGAGCTTGAGCTGAGGCAGAAGCCAGGTTTCCTCAATGAACGGGTTAGCAGTTACTGTGTCTGCACATCACTAGGGATAATCACACCAGACCAGCAAAGTACTTCAGGATCTGCTTACCTTTGAGCATGCAGGCAGACTAATTGACTTAACTGAGATTACATACAGGCTTAAAGTTAGTCATATGCTTTGCTGGATTTGCCATTAATCCCATGGCCTGAAAAGTACAGAAGCTTTATAGTGAACTTGAAGGCCAGTGAACCAAACTTTCTTGAAAGGCCTCCTTTGATATTAGGAAACTGATTTTTGAGGGTTTGTTTATTTGTTTGGTTGCTTTTTGTTTTAAATAAATATTCCTGAAGGGATGGAAATCTTGACAGGGGAATGACCAACCTGTGCTTTTAACTGGCATTACTTAACTGCATCCTGAGCCTTTCCCAACTTGTTCAGAATATCCACCAGCTATTCCCAGGTTGCTTCTTGAATTTAACTTGGCATCTAACTTAAGGCACATCTTAGTCAATGAAATTATTGGGAGTGGTTTACTGAAAATGCTATTGTTTCAGAAGCTGAAATGTCCAGTGTTGCATTTAGTTACCAGTTAACATCTTAAAAGAGGTATAACTTGCTGACAGTATAAGATTTGCACTTTTATTGCTGAAGCATTATTTCTAATGTCTGGCAAAAAAATAGGATAGATAAACACTTCAAAAATAAATATTTTCCTTCTTAGAAACCATTGTGAATATTATTATTATTATTATTATTAAAGATTAAAAGCAGCTTCAGGGATTCCATGTGCTCAAGTATAATGCCAATTTTTATGGCATCATCATCATCATATCCTATTTATAGAGAAGAAAAAACAACCAAATTATTCCTCCCATGTTAAATATTTCTGAGGATTTTTTACATAGAGCTATTTCTTAATTTTTTTACACTGCCATCTCATGTTACATTCATGGCCAAGAAAACATCTTGCATTTCACTTTAAAAATAAGAAAGAAAAGTGAATGAAGCATTATCATAATTTTTTTTGTAGTTGTAGAAGTCATGGTGGCACTTCTCCAAGAGGAAATGTAAGTTGAGTTTTAACTCAACATTACTTTTACATCCCTTGACACAGTAGTAGCATTCTGATCATATAATTTTATAGCAATATTCTGATTTTTTCCTGACATGCCAATAGCTCACTAGCATTGTATAAAAGCAATGCAATTTGTGGGATCTACACAAGTACAAGAGAACTGGGCAATGAGATACCCAAAACTTTGGTCACCCAAGGGACCGCAGGGCCACACATAGGGTGGAGATCATGGCTGATTCACAACTAATTTTTGGTTTTTTTATCAATATGAAGTGCATTGCTCCTATTTATGGATGTTGTATTTTGTTCCAAAAAATAAGCCTAAAATGTTTGGTTCCTCATTCTTTAACAGGATGTGTAGTTGGCTCCAACACTCAGCCTTATCTCACTTTGCTGATTCAGCTGTCACAATTTACAAGGTCTCTTCTTCTTCTTTCTCAGAATGAGGTGAAATATCTCAAGAAATTTCCATGGCTTGAAAAATCAAACAAACCTGATGCACTTCTGCTGTTTGCTTAGGAAAAGATCTGTGGCAATATAAATGGAACAATGAACATACCTGCTGTCTTATACAAATTGTGCTGTTCCTTAGGTCCACAGGATTGAGGAAACTATCATTTGTCATCTTAGAGTAGGAAAAACTTACCTGGAATGTATTAATTTTGGATATTGTTTTAAAACAGAACGTGTTCCTTCCTTTTCCCTTCCTTTATTTTCCTGTTTTCCCTTTTCTTCTTTTCACACTAATACAATTCACTGCTTCATCTAGCTCTGGAGAGCCTTGCAGACAATTTTCTCTTAATTTTGAGGGTGTAATCAGACCTACTGTTCAAAGGATGCTTCAAGTGCTGGGTGTAGTTAGCTATTTTTTTGTTTCAACAGTAGAAAGAAAAGGCCTGTGTATTTTCTGTTTGGTAGATGTGATAGAAAACCAGTTCAAGTGTGCAAGAGACTGGAGAACTTCTCAATAGATGCTACATTGAAAATGATAGTGAACAAGCTCCATCTTTTGAGTTTCATATCACTGAATTGCAATATTATGTTGAGAATTTAAAAATATAGCCCAGCATATTAAAAAGTCATAGTACTTAGGGGTCTTCTTTTCATTTCTAGTAGCCTGACACACAGAATATCTCAGTAGTGGTATTCTGATTTATATTCTGTCTAGCAGTGTTCTTCTTGCTGGTATTTCCATTTATTCAAGTTGGGGTTTTTTGCATTCCACCTGTTGATATCCAAGCAATTGGGGCAGTGCCAAAGCAAGTCCTGGTATATGTGCAGTCTGCTACTTTGTTGGTATTATTCACTGAGCTTTACTAAAAAGAAAATTAAAATACCACCTAACTGTGAAACTATGAGTTTCTCTTTATTTTAGAACAATATTTACCATGGCAATTTGAAAAACCATCAAATAGCTTGAAGCCAGTAAGTGTGTGATGCAGATTCTGTATATCTCTAGGTTTAAGTCAATGGATCTGAGATTTCCCATAAATAATAACAACCCACCACATCTCCCCCATGTCATCTGCACTTCTGGTCAATGAGATGGAGTATCTGATGGTGTTCTTCTTGCCATCTCTTCTATATGTCTCATGGCAGGTTCTCTGGGTACCACTACTGGTCAGTGAGCAGGTTCAGATGGTTAAGTTTTCACCTCCCTACAAGCTTCACATTGTAAATACTGGTTTAATTATAAAACAACCATGGACAACCTTTCTGACCCCAGAGAAGTTTTGTTTGCATTTGATATTTAGTCATTTGTAACAGCAGCAGTGCAAACTCAGCATGGAGATGGGGAAAAATATATTTAAGTAGATCTTGTCTCTTTGAAGCCAATAGTATCTGTATGATTTTGTTTGTTCACTACTTGTAGTTCATAGGAGTGCAACTATCTCACAGAGGAGAGATAGCAAATTTTTTTCCATCTCTGATGGAAAGTCAAGAACATTTCATCAACACAGAGAAGGTCTCATTGAATGAATATTTAAGGATGGGCATTTATCGGGTTTTGAGAGAAGATAAGGGGATCTATAAATGGTAAAATATCCAGCCTTCAACCCTAGTGCCACTCCACCAGTTGCTGTTGTGCTCTTGAGTGTAATTTCATTGAGGTATAGAGACATGCTGGAGCATGACTCTTAACATGATGCCATCCTGTGTGTCTCTAATCTAACACCAGCACATTAAGCAGGACTCCAGGCTAATCCTGGGCCCCGACAAGGGCAGCCATAGCAAGGGTGAAGCCATGGGAGCCTTAGGGGTGTCTTCTGAGGGTCTTAAGCCACTCATTGCAATTGCCTTGGCCTGTTCATTCCTCCCACCTATGTGGCAAGGAGAGGGGTTGCATAAATCCAGCAGTGCTGGCAGGTAGAGCAATATGTGTCTGTTGCTGGGCTTGAATGAGCAGAAAGATTCCCCACAAAGTCCAATGAGCTTGTTAGATCTTCGATGCCTGCTGGTGTGAACATTTCAAAGACCTTGAAGTTACAGCACCACCCAGGCAGCAACAAATATGGAAACATTAGTGACCATCACTCTCACAAGGGGCAGGTGGAAGGAAAGGTTTGTCCTCTTGTGTTCCCTCAGAAGGTTTCTCCTCTTAGATAACTTGGTCATTTATAACTGGGGCTGGAAAGTGCAAGCCAAAATGGAATCTGCATTAAAAGAACCTTGTGGGCTGTACAAATCATAAGGATAACTACTTCAGAGAATACTGTCCACTGAGGCATATATTTAAAAGGTTAGATAAAATATCTCCTAGCCATTTTTTCCAGTTCTTTTCTTTTTATAGTCCACTGCAAAACAACAATAGATAAAAAGACTGTATATAATGCATGTATATTTTGTTCGGTTTTTTTTACCTTTCCCAAAGGAGTCTCTGTGCTTCCCACACTAATTGTAGGTTTTTCTGAAAATGCTGCATGAATCATTTATAAATAAAGAGACTTTAAAATCCCTAAAAGACTCCCTGAGGTATTCAGTATTTCAGCATAAAATAACTGTTAAATGGAGTTATTCTGAATTAGCATTTACTGGAAAGTGGTGAAAATAAAGTTTTCTTTTCACTGTGAATGTGCAATAATTCTTTTACACAGCTACCCAGGGTAATTGACAAGTGATTTTCATAATTCAGGTTTTAGCAAAGAAATCATCTGAAGTGGCTAACATTAAATGAACAGAGCTGCTATTAAAATATAGCTTTCAAGAGAAACTGCGTGAGATGTCAGAACCAGGGGCTCTGTGTTGAGACCTTAAAAAATAATTCAGGCTATAAAGTAAAAACACATACAAGCTCCACAATAAATTCATAAGTACAGCTTCCTCACACACTCATACACACACTTAAAATAATAAAGAAGTAATTTTCATCTTTCTCTTAAAATCCTGTTTTTTTTTTTTTAGTGCACAGATAACCCTATAAAGTCAAGGCACTCCGAAAAGGTAACTGATTTGCATGACTCCTTTGGACTTTGTAACCTTGACTGTCCATACCCACTGTACAATCAGAGGTCACATTTGATCTCTGCGTGTAAAATTATGCAGAGGAAGCTTCCTCAACACTTTGTAGTTGATTGACAAATTGGTCTGTCACTCAAATGCTCCTTCAACTTATCGTGAACAGTAAAGAAAATTATCTGTTCTGTGCATATGTGAGAAAAAGCCTGTTCATTAACCTCTAGTCTGCTGAAGCTGTGGAACATATAATGCTTAGAGGAATATGTACTATATAAGAAAAGTATGCAAAAAGGCACAAGTCTGTATATATATATATATATGCAGTTATATATTTGTGTGTATAACATATAAAAATGTGTCTCTATAATAGAGCAGTCTGTATGATACATATATATTTCATATGTATATGCACACATCACACTAGTTTCCACAGATAATTTTAGGCATGCTTTTTCTTGAATTTTGTACAGCATGGTAGTTACAGACAGGCAGACACCTCTGAGATGATTCCTAAAAATATTTTTTAAACATGCTTCATGATCTAAGATGCCTGTGACTATTATCCCTCAGATATTCTGCCTACACTGCAGCTCTCAGATGCTGGGCTATTTACAAACATTGCTGTATCACAGTGCAAGGATTTAAAAGCACCTGACAGTAAAGGTAGGGCCTAATTCACTTCAAGTGTTAAGCAGAGGCAACTCAGACAGATTTAGTGGAGCTATACCTGTTTATCTCAGCAGCAAATTTAGTTTTACATACTATGGAATACTCATCTGGCATCCAGTTGCTTCAGCTTAGGGAAATATTTGCAAGTCATATATATGTATATGTCTTTTTTGCTAACTACTAGTCAGTGTACTTTTATTTATCTGTCTGATCTAGGCGAGAAAAATTAATTTCTCTAGGAATTTGTCACTAAATTCTCTGTGTGTAGCTGAACCTCAGCTAATGATATCTAGATAAAAATCTGCAGCTACGAAATGATGTGCCTTGCTGGACAGGTTTTTTCCCCAAATAAGCCCTGTGTACAGGTACCAGAGAACAATCCAGATGCAAATTCTCCTAGTTCAAACTTTGTGAAAGTCCTGTTCACAGGACAGCTGTGACTTGCCAGCCTCTGACTCACCCCCAGCAGTGAGGAAAGATGCTAGGTCAAACCTGGAGAGTATCATGATCAGAGACCTTGACAAGATCAGAGAGGTTTTGAGTAAGGTATTTGCTTCAAATCTAGGTTGTTGAGAGACACGAACTTAAAAAAATCCCACAAACATAAATCTCCACAATTGGTGTTAGCATAATTTTTTCCAATAAAAAGTTTTCCTTCCACTATTTAGTAATTTTCTTTGCCAGTGGCTGACTAGCTTGAAGTCTTTGAAACACTGAGCTTTCTATAAAATCCAAATAATTCTCTGTAAATCAAAGTACTTGGCATGCTTGCTGCAAAGCCTGAAGCTTTTTTTTTTTTTAAGGTAATCTCCAGAAAGTAGTTGGTACTCATGTTTTCACAGTGATTAAATATGCAAAGTAATTTTCATGATTATCACCCCGTTCTGAACCAAATCAGATGCGGCTATGCTTCTCTTTGTACAAAGCCAGTTATTGGATCAGATTCCAAAACAAATCCCCTGAATTTGGCGGATCATCATTTTAAAAGGGGGCTTGTTAAGGTAATGATTAAATTAAACCACCCCTTTAAGAATATTTAGATCTGGTCCGCCAAGCGGAACCGTCTAATGGTTTTTAAATTAGAAGCTGCGAATGCCAGTGAATTTCTTTTGTGGGTCAAGTGGGTATTAACAAATGCTAAGACTGTTCTCTCTTTTGTCATCACCTTGAAATCTGCAAAGAAAAGTGAAGAGTGGGGAAGACACAAGGAGAGAAACACTGTTGGTATTTTAACATCAGTGCTTTTAAACTAAGGGCAGCCTCAGATTTACAAGGTTGGGTAGGAGAAGGTATGAGATGATATCGCTAGCAATCTCTTTATACCTTGCTCTTGAGAAAGACACTGAAGCCCGAATTTTCAAGGAAGTGGAGAACCCAAGTGCATTCAATTCTGGCAGTATTAAGCTATTGCAGAGGTGTAATAGCCTGCTAACCACAGAAGCGTGGATAACAACCCCTACCTGTGGCTTCCAGATTTCTTAACCCTGTCAATTTTAAATGTGCTTTTTAGCCTCAGATGCTGCTGGGAATTTGTGGCTGGGAGAGACAGTTGTTTCCTTGTGTGAAGAGGATGGCTGGATGCTTTCCAAAGGCAGAGACTTCAGTTTCTCTTTTTGTACCCTAGGCACACTGTTTGTCACTAGTATTTTACATCCCTGAGTACTACCTAATACTGGAGTTCTGTGAATATTGGATTTATGGGGCATAACAATCTCCCTGGTGGGAGGAAATCCACATTAAAATATAAATCTGTCAAGTCAGGTCAAGTCACAGCTAACAAAGTACCAATGCTGATATTTTCTGCTTAGTCCCTGCTTCTTTTCAGTCATATGCAGGTTTCTGAAAATGGCACCACTTGGGCCAAATTTTTCCTATAATGAAATGGTTTAAAAAAAATGTTGGTTAGGGGCAGAGGTGAAATTTGAGTTTCTTTGAGAAAAGTGGGGAGAGAAATAGCTTTCTGTGTATTCACACAAAATCCTTGTGACTGTTTTCTTTATGAATAGGCTTCTAAGCAAGGGTAGTGGTGGAAAGCTACAGAAAAAAACCCCTGTAACTGGTGAGGTGCACTTCTGCAGGTGAAAAAGTCAGTTTTCAGTTGACTGAATTATGACCCTTTAGAAATTGCATGCTTTGGACAGTTTGTGTAGGGCTTTTTGCTAAGCTTGTAAAACGTGCACTCAAGGAGAGACATGCTTTGTGCTTGTGTACGAGTTGCGGGAGAGAGAGAGGGCAGAATAAGTTTGCTGTGAAATGAATGATTTTCTGACCTGACAGAGTGGTTAAGGAAAGTGACTTACTGAGCTGAGTCCTGGGCTTGTTCTCTGCCAAGCAAGTGGGCAAAGTGATCAGGCCTAGGCTAATGGATATGAAGTAAGATTTACAGAGAGAAACACCACTCCAGTGAATCCAACACACTGCCTTCATTTTGTTATTTGCATCCATCTTACTCCACCTGGAATGCTACATCCAGATCTGGGTCTCTCCACATAAGGAGAGCCTCTTGGAACGAGTCCAGAGGAGAGTCACTGAGTTGATCAGAGGGCTGGAGCAGCTCTGTTGTGAAAATGGGCTGAGAGAGTTGGGGCTGTTCAGACTGGAAAGGAGAGTGCTCTGACGAGACCTTCCAACACCTAAAGGGTGCTGCAAGAGGGCTGGAGAGACACTTTTTACAAGGGCATGTTGTGAAAAGAGGATAAGGGGGAATGGCCTTAATGCTAAAAGAGGGTAGATTTAGATTCAATATTAAGAAAAAATTCTTTACTGAAAGGGTGGCGAGGCAATTGGAACAGGTTACCCAGAGAGGTTGTGAACTCCTCATCTCTGGAAGTGTTCAAGGCCAGGCTGGATGAGGCTGTGAGTAACCTGATCTACTGTAAGGTTCCCTGGCCACAGAAGTGGGATTGGAACTAGATGATCTTTAATATCCCTTCCAAACCATTCTATGATTATATTCTGTAAGAATTTATCTGCCAACGGGAGACCATCATCTTGTGACAACATTTTAATAGACTGAAATCTTCTAAAAATTCCAGTAAAATGCTGATAAGAAGTTTGTAACTATGACAAAAATAATTGAGGGAATATTACTGTTTAACACCTGAGAATGCAAAAAACCCCCCCAAAAAGTCACCCACCCACCTACTCACCCAACAAAAAAAATTCCACAAAGATCATTCAGCATTGTTAAACAACCTTAAGTCTGCTCCTTCCATATAGACATGGCAATATATGTGGTCAGTTCTAAATAACCTTCTATATCATACGCAATCATTTGTATCAAAGCAAACAAAATATTTTAATGCATATCACACTCAAGATGCCAGTAAGGCTGATCAGATTCTAATTTGCATGTAAGTTTGTATAATAAATATCAACCCTTTGGTTCAGATTGCCGCATGTAATTATTTTGGTCAAGAAATTATTACAGTGCAAATATTAAATGGAAACTAATATTAATAATATTAAATTTCACATACCTTTTTCTTTTTTTGAAGCAGAGAACTTATTTCTCTCTCACTAAAAAGCCTTTTGACTTTTCATAAATGTGATTTTGACTCAGAAAGAATATTTCTAACAATAGAAAGGTTGCAATGGGTTGGACTCAAGCCATCATGCTGTATAGTCTAATTTGTCACCACAGTGACCAGGTTGTAATGAACTTCCTTCAGAAAAAGACCTAATGCATAATTAATGTAAATTCACAGCAGGATTTTTGTTCGTTCTTTAAAAGCACAGGGCACTGATTATTTTAATATCTGTTTGGACTGTTCCATTATTCCCAACCATATTTTCCCTAAAATAAAAGTGTTAACAAAGTTATCTCCCAAAGTGTTTGGTGAATAAAACCCTGAGGCATTTCTGCTCGTATATCATCAGGGCCCAGTTAGTTTGAGAGAGAACCTGAAGTGAAGTCCATTTTCAGATAACAATTTTTCCCAGTCCATGCCCACCTTGATCCCCTCTCCTTTGTAACTTTCAGTTTATTGCAGAGACTATCTCTGAGCAATCACTAAGCCTGCACCCTCCTTCCTGCCTTCCCCAAAGGAAAGGTGCGATTGAATCTTGGATTTTGGTTGTGGCTGACAGTTTAAAATTAACTCATCAGTTGGTCCCTATTTTCTAAGGGCAGAGAAGACAATGTATTTCTGGGAAATGGGCTGCATGTTCTGTCAGGCAGAACACAGTATTTCAACAGCACAACTTTAGAAGTGCATACGAGTATTATCTCTGTTTCCAGCAAAAGAAAATGAGATTGAACAACACATATTAGTCTAAAATAACTTCATCTTCTCTCAAGTGTTCAGGCCTCAAACCTGAGACTCACTGTCTTGAAGTGGACACTGAAAAGTGAAGTTACGCTTCAATGTGCCTTTCAGAGCCTCTGGTTTTGGATATGCTGCTGTTGCTTCAGGGCACTCATGGATAAAGGTATCCCACTCGTTCCTAAAATGGCAGACATGGAATGTGTGGCCACAATTATTTGCAGGCTGAAATTACTAGAGTAAAGATGCAAAACAGGTTGAGAGTATGTTTTAAATCCAAAAATGTTGTATCTTAAACATGTTTCCACAAATATAAAATTTCATGATAGCACAAAGAAGTAAAATGGATATAAACTCCAAGCAAGATTTTTTTGTTTCTTCTGTGTTTCAAACATTTGTTTGAGGTTTGAATGTGAATATTTTTAGGCCGACAGTATCTCAACTGGCATCTAGCTTTCTCTGCTGAGCTATAAGGTCAAAGCTCTGCATTTGGGTTATCTGCAGAGGGGATCTTGACTGCATATTGTGCCCTTGATCCCTGCATAAACCAGCCATTGACGTCAGTCTGAGTTTCATGTGCAGATTAGAGCTGTGTAAGCTCTTCACAAGAAAATCTGAAGTTTTGCAAAAGCCTCTGGTAGTTTGCAGTTTGAATGTGGAAATAAATCCAGAAGAGGTTTATGTAGAATTTGACTCACTAGCAAACTTTCGAAGGCAAATTCAAAATTTTTTTCTCTAAACGAAAAGGATTATTATTATTTTTTTTAATGCTTAATGCCATGGTTATGTCCCTAGTTTTATATGCACTCATTGAAGACATGTGGATTAAACAAAACAATCAGAAGCAATTCCTATACCTTTGAATGTCACCAGCATATCCACAAGTTTCAAATGCAAAGTTTGAACCCCATAAAACTGGAAGTTTCTAAGATGGAGGAATGACATGAACCAAATGATTGTGTTGTGGATTGCAAACCTTCTCCACTCGTGACACAACTGGCTGGAATCAGAGTTTTTCCCGTCCTGGTCAGGCACCATTCAGAGCAGAACCTGAGGAGTATAAAGTGTATATATTAGAAATTGCCCTCTGGTGTAAGAACTGAAACCAGTAGATGTTGCAGTACTGAATGAAAGTCATAAACCTGAAGGCGCAGATCTTTTGTGTCAGATGAGAAAAGGAGATTGATTGTCCCCTACTTATTTGTGAAGTAGGGACCTCCTTTGTACAACATTTTTTATGACTCTTGAGCAGTGTATATTTTACCTGAAGAGACAAATTCTGAATGTCTGTGGGTCAATTCTTTGAACAAGGAAGGCAGAACTACACAGAGAGGACTTCTCTCAGAAGAGTTGCTCTTTCTCAAATAATGTCACTTAATTAAAAATTATAAAGATGTAATTACCTTCTCAGACAGGAATGGATGCCTTTAGAACAGTTCTGGTCTATTAGTAAATAATGTACATTTAAAAACATTTCTAAATATGTATTAAACCAAAGCAGTCATTCTGGTGTCTTAGCTAATTAATATGCATTGGAGAGCTTTCTATTAAAGACTTATTCCTTTCTTCTTTTTACTTTAAAAAGTGAAGAAGTTAGATTAAAAAAATAAAAATCAACCCACTGAATAAAAGTAGGCTTGGGACATAACCCCTAAAAAACAGGACACCAAAACTTCATTAAAACTTAAGTCTGGAGAACTTGCTCTGTGAAGCTGATTTTCTTTCTTCTTCTTCTCTTTGACAGCTAGAATTAAAGGACAAAGTGTCAGCTTAATTTTAAATTTCCTGGCTTTGGTCCATTTGTGTTACAGCCTTAATAAGGAAGACATAGTTCTGCTGAGGGTCATATTATTTTTGGCCCATGGAGGAATGTTCAAGGTGAACTAAAGGGCAAAGCCTTAGGCAGGATGTTACCAGAAATGAGGTAGGGACTACATCTGTCCCTTCAGAAACATTACTGACAGAGGGGTGCTCCCACTGCATGAAGCCAGGGCTGTTAGAGGAGCTTCTTGGACTCCTCTAGAACAACTTGTCTCTCTGTTTGCCACTGGTTAGCTCCTCTCATTTTGGCCCAAAAACCTCTGCCTTGCTTTGATTAGTTGTGAATCACCATTTCCTGAGGCTATGAGTATGTGAAGGTAAGACTTTGTGCTCTTAGAGAACCAAAGGAGCTCTGATCCTAAATGGTACTTTCCAGTTACTGCACAAATGAGTGTTTAGTGACCATGCTTTTTGATGGAAGTGGTATTAAAAGCTTGGCATGTTATTTGGAAAAGACATTTCTCAACTGTTTTACCTGATATAGAAATATTTATGTTATAATAAAGAAGTGTTAAAATAGGTAATAAAGTAAACCAAGATTTGGTTTGAGTTCTAAATACCAGCACACATATTTTTGTGACCTCGATCACATCTGTGCAGTTTATTGAGTAAATTATGGAGAGATTTGGAGGAATGAAAATTCCATTGCGACCAAGTAGAGGTTTACAAAATTTGTAAGATTCTTAAGTGATTTAGTGTTTGATAACAAACTCAAGTTAATAGCAAACTATTCAAAAATGTCTTCCTACCACAGTGCATGTTTGAAAGCCCTCTGAAATCAATACACAGGATCCCATTGATTTCAGCAGATTTTGCATCATGCTCTAGCTAAATCATAAAATTCAATCAGAATTTACTCTATATGCTAAAAGAGAGGTGTTGCTTTTGTTTCCCTGGGCACAGAACAATAATATAATTTTACTCTGTTATACTACTGAGAGAGTGATACACATGCTGAAAGATGAATTCTGATCTCTTCAAGTAACATTAAGCCAGGGTGTCTTTCACATTTTCAAACTGATATGAGAGAAAGCACTTTCTGATTCATGCGAAATTCTAGCATGATGACACTGAAATTTAGAATGAATATAATTCCTGCTGTACCAAGGCCCTCGTGAAAACAAGACTTTTATCTTGTGAGGCCATCCTGGCAAGCCAAGGTTTAATACAAAAACTAAATGCTCTTCAATTTTACAAAAGTACTGTGCTTCTGAGATTTGCATTCTTTCTAAACTCCAGGATAGTGTAAGAAGAACCAGTAATAAGGAGGTAAGCTTCCATAGCTTCCATAGCAGAGAAGAAATGCACACAACCCTGTAATAAAGGGCAAGGACATTAATTTGACTTGTTGGTTTACATTATTATAGGGATGCCATACATAATTAAACTTATTTCAGCACCTCCAGTATAAACTTTTTATTCTTGCTGAAGAAAATGCTGGCATGTTCCATTTGTTTCAGTGTCCTGGAATGCCTTGTTGTGATTTTTTTTTTCACATTGTTTTTGTTTTTGGTTTTGTTTTGTTTTTCCTTGGGGCATGTTGGTTTCTTGTTTTTCATTTTCTTTTCTTTCTCGTCCTTTATTTTGGAAAGTTTTAGCACTAATTCTAAGAATGAAAGCTGTATAAATTTCACACCTCTTTCATATCTATGTTTCGGGAGGTGTCATCATAGATCATTCTTCTTATTTTTGTAATGGAAATGTACATTTTTAATAGGTCCTGGACTTAGAATTAGAAAACTAATCCTGTATTTTAGTTCTGACAGAGATTATCTTGCTGTAATTCTGCACTGATAAGCTCAGCAGGTGTTTCTTCAGCAACTTCTTTCTGTGACTTGATACTGTGACTCATGAGCTCTGGTGGTACCTGTTGAGGGGACTGCAGTCCCTGATGTCATAGTGCAAAAAGCTGAAGGGTCACTGTGCCTCCTCTGAAAGTACCATAGTTCCCAGTCTGTGAGTCTCCATAAAACAGAGGCAATAGCTACAGAACAGAAATTTTGCGTGGTAAAGATGGTAGGCAGGTAGGAGCAATAACCTCTTTGATACCTGCTGTAAATAGGCAGAGCGTATCAGGCAGAGCCCTCAGTACACCAGCCTGTAAAATATGTTTTCTTTTTTGTTTGTCTTCTCTGCTTCAGTATCTTTTCAGTTTGAGGTAGGAACTGCAAGTATGTGCACATGTGTTTGAATTAGTAGAGAGGGGTTATCTTTAGTTTCCTTGTATTTCTTACACAACTGTCAAGCTTGGAGAGACTCACCTGTCCTGTGAGTGGTTTACCTGATACACAAATATTTAGCTTGGAAATCTGGCCCTGAAGTTTTTCAGGCATGTAAACCCAAATCTTAACTGCATAAGTACTTTTGAGGTACTTGATCCAAGACTGAAAATAAGTCCTTGGACCACACCAATGAATTTTCTTGGTGTCAGTCCCCATTTAAGGATTGGTTCTGTGATGTACAGGAGCAGATGGGGACTCTGTGCACTGGGAAGGATTGATGCACCAACAGTGAGAATTCAGGCATCTACACCCAGGAGTCACTTTGTATTGTTACACTACTGTGTTCAGTGTTTGCATTTAACATTTTTAAAATGAAAGAAGAGCAAGGAATGAGAAATGCAGAGGCTAATGTTTCAATTTTGTGGTTCTTACAGTTTTACCGATTCAAATAGGTTTAAAAAAAGAAGTTTTCCACATCAGACTCATCCTAATGTGCCATTTTACTATAAAGCCAAAATCTTCCTTAGGATTTTTTTTTGTATTTGGTAGTTAGGCATAACACAAAGTATTGCTGTGTAGATAATACTTTGTGGCAAGCTAGAATATATATTTCAGCCAGAAAAGTCATTGCAACTTCTGCTGCATTAAAAAAAACAACAACCAACCAACCAAACAAACAAAAAACCAAGAAAAAGTACCTTTCATATACCAGTTGGCATATTTCAAAATTTTTTTCTGGTACAGTGTTTAGATATGATTAAGATTCTAGATTATCCTACTTGTACTGAGTAAACACACTGTTCCACTGCCAGTCTAGGTTAGTTTTCTCTCTAGCTTTTTATTTTCACTATTTCATTGGATGATTTTTTTATAGATTTTTCTCTTCAATAAAAGTCCTTGCTTTTTCCTAATGTAACATTAGTTTGTGATTGATCTGTTCTGAGGTGGAGAAATAAGGTCAAAATATATATTGGCATCCTGATGGCTTGAGCTGGTCACTGCCAGCTCCTAATCAGCAGCCAACTTTTCAATTAAGAGGTGAGAGTGAGTGATCTGTGCTGGTTTTGCTATTTGTCTCATCTCTGAGGAGCGACACATTTTGCCTTTCTGAAAACAGCTCTGAAGACTCTGCAGTTCAAGTTAATTTTGATCAGTGGCTGATCTCCACCCCATATCTGAAAAGTTCACTGGGGTTCACAGCACCATTCAAGTGCTTGGAGGTAAAGGTATGAAACACAGCAAATTATCAGAGGAATAATGATGATAATGTCAGAAGAAGATGTACTGGGGAAGCAGCTAAGATATTATAATCCAAAAAATTGTTATGGGTAATTTTCTTCTCATAACCTGAGGACAAACCTTTATTACTCTTTAAACTACAATATTACACCAATTAAATTCCAGCTTAAGAACTAAGGTTTTCAGTCCACTTTTCATTTCAAAATGTGTCTCCTATTCTTGTTCTCAGAAGTCCCATAAGAACAACTTTATATTCTTCCTTTTTTTCATCTTCATATTTTCTATAATTAAAAAGCATGAAGGAATATTATGTTACAGAAACTTTGCCAGTGTGTTTTTGGTTTTGCAAAAGCACATACTTAAAATCATAATATTTTTTCACACAAAAAAATAATATATTTAGAAAAAGAAAGGAAAGAAACTTCAAGCCATTTTCTTTTTCTCTTGCTGCATGTAACTTTTCTACCTCACAGCTCAGATTGCTTTTTTTAATCAAAGCAGTAATGGAAGAACAGTCCTTACACTCAAATGCAATCACATTTAATCATATTTAATATCCTTATTTCTCAGCTGATCAGACTTTAAAAATTTGATTGCTTTAGTTTGATTTAAAACTTAAGGTAGGTCAAACCCAATAAAAAAGGTATATTTTTGTTGTTAGTGTGTTCCAGTTGTGTGGTTTCTTAACATGCGTGAGCTTTTGGCCGTTGTATTGCTGAAAAAAAGGTTTCTGAGCATCCTCTCAGTGGAAATGAGAAGAAAATAAAATTATACAATTTTAGCCAGACATGATACATTTTTTCATAAGAAAAAATAAATTGATTTGATGATACATTAATCTTTGTCCTACAAGAGAAAGATTTTGATTTAGTCTGAATAGATTTTTTTATCTTCTTCCGTTTTCCTCAAACTTGTTTCACAAATAAGTTTGGTGGAATAGGTTTTTGAGTGTTTTACTCCATATTAAGTCAAAATAGTTCCAGTTGACATTGAAATCTCCCATCTCTTTCTGCAGACTTCATTTTCAGTCTGTAAACAAGTCTGTAGCTGAGGTCATTGCCTTTGTTGCAACTGCCCTGTAAATTCCAGAACACAACCTAACACACAAAATGCTTGCTTTCTACTTCTATTAATATAAAGCTAAACTGTGTACTGAGCATGTCAGACTTTCTTTTCATAAACTGTACCTGCTTTCCTTTGATTTCAAACTGGAATCTTCACTTCAGATGGGAGCACAGTAGCTGAAAGTTCCTGTTGTGACCACCATCATGATGCTGAAACGTGCCCAGAGACTATATGTTTTAGGAGCAGAACTTTAACGACCTGTTTGTCCTCTAAACAAATACTCCCTTGAAATCTTCTCAGTGCTTATGTCATGTCAGTCTGTCTTCCATGAGAACGAATGAACAATTTTGCTTTCATATTGGCTGAGACTGCAGGATATGGTAAAACTTGATCCTCCCAGTTCAGCAACACACATAAAATTTGCTAAGCCACAGACGAAATGAATGAATGAAACTAATGAAATATTCCATTCCTTGTTAATTTGATGCATGTGTTCTGGGTGGGTGAGAAGGAATGGAGCAGGAAAGGTCAGGCTTGTGCCAAAGTTCAGGGTCAAGTCACTATGGAGTTTTAGCACAACCTTGGAGATTAATCTCTGTATTTCTGAAGCTGTTAGAGCATGATGATTTGATAAGCATATGTAAACTGTAGGAAAGTTCCTTCTGAGATATATCTTAACAGCAGTGAGAGGTAATCAGAAAGTACGCATGTTGTCTGTGACATCAAGGATCAGTCTTATATGGAAAGATTATAATTTCATTAATTAATCATCAAGGTGAATTTATAAAATGATGGCCACTGCTTGCGAGTCTGCTATGCCTCAGAATAAAGCTTTGCAGTTTCAAGGTCACATTAACATAGTTTTAGTGTTAGTTTCTTCAGTGAGGACCTGTTATTTGAAGAACAGATATCATCTTCTGTGAAATTTATTATATGTGCTAAATAATTAAAAAAACCCATAAACAAACAAACAAACAAAAAACACCCCCCAAAAAACCAAAAGGAGAGACCACAGCCCTGACTTGGCACTTGGCAAGGAATACCAACCATATAACCAATTTCTCGTTACTGCTGGTGTATCTGTACCCAGCTCTGCCACAGCACCTGTGAGACAAAGGGGGAAGTGTAAAATGCAAGACAGGAGAGTGCATTTCTGAGCCTGCAAGGTGGCTTTCCTGTACTGACTTTCATTATGTCCCCTGTGTTCACAGCTTGTCCATTTGTGGGGCATTACAAATAATGTAATTAAAAAAATATATACTAGTACACAATGTCCTGGCTGGCTAGCCTTACATTGTTCAGTCTGATGTTTCTCTCTGTGATTGAGTTCATTTTCATAGCCAAAAATATTGTGTGAGACTGCTGCACAACATACTTCTCAAAAGGTAGATGAGTTTTGAAGGTAATGTGAAATGATTCTATCATAACTTGCAATGTACTCTGGGAGGGGAGGCATTGCATTGATATAAGATGATGATTTAAGTTTTGGCAGACATCGAGTAACAGTTACCATGTATTTTGCCTCCAAATTCTCCTAATTCAACTTAATAGGCAAATCATGTTTTCTCTCTGCTTTCCTGATCATCCTCCATTAACCTGTAGTCTTTGATAAATATGCATTGCTTCATAATGTTGCATAAACATTTTTTAGAAGGCAAATAGAGAGTAAACAAAACCCAAGTTAAAATGATATTAAAGACTTTGGTGGCTTATTAATCATTTATACAAAGCTTATTAATCAAATGGATACTTTAAAACAAAATGCTTTCTTCCAAAAATCAGAGAACAGAGGCTATGCTGGCCTCTTCTCTATTATGAGGTGAAGGCTGGCAGGAGGAAGTTCTCCATCTGTAAGTCACTTTTAAAATTTTAGACTCCAGTAACATCCCCATACTAATTCATTGTCCCTGTCTACACTGAATTTGATTCAAGGGCTTTGTGTGCTTCTGGTGAAAAAGTCACCATGCACAAAATGTGCCCATCTCCTCCATCAGAGTTTTCCTCCTCTTTCCTGGGTCTTTCATTTACTGCTAATTTTTCTACATCTCTGTCAAATCTCTGGTGAATAAATGAACACTGTTACCTTTGCTTTGTGTGCCCATGAACTAACTGATTTGAAAAATACAAAGAACCTCCCTTCTCCAAAGCAGCTTTCCTCTGCTAGAGGTTTCAGCACCCCAAGTGAGAGCAGAGCATTACAAGCCAGTTTCAGTCCTCGTGAGAGTTGAATGTCAGGTTGGGACATGGCAATGAACACTGGAGGCTGAGGAGAAACCTCTGACAGCAGAACTCATGATGAAGAAGAAGAGTTGTGTTCCAGCTGAATGGAAATCTTTGGAGAAAGGTGGAAGTTGGCAGCCAGGAGTGTAAGGACAGTAAACTGGTAGAACTTCTGTAATGAATCTGAAAAAATAAACTGGCTACTATTTGCAAAATTATACTTGATGGGCCGGTTAGTCCTTTGAATTAAACTTTCACACAGAGAAGCTGTGGTTCAGTAACACTGTGCAGCTGGGCCTCAATGGCAAAGGAGTTAGGTCCCTAAAGATACGGAATCACAGTGTAACTCTTAGCTCCTATATCAGACCTGTAGCAAGTGCATTCTCTTACTCAAGTCATTCTGATTAATGTCTTCTTGAAATTACATGTGAAATTCTGGGTAATTTCAAATCAATAGCAAACTTATGTTGACTTTGTAAGGGCCAAGATTTTACCTGTAATTTAAACAAGAGAGATCATAATTTGGGATGTATTAACCTTGTCATGTTGAAGCATAATTTCTTCCTAAGTATTTAACTTGCCTGGCTGAACATGAGTTAAAGGATACATAGCCTGGTCCACATTTAAGCATGTTAGCTGGACCATGTTAAAATTCACTCTTTAATTCCTAGTCTAGACAAAATCACGCTCTACAGGAGAAGGAAGAAACTGTCTACAATCTGGGTGATTAATGGGTTGAAAGCAGATGTGAGATATAAAAGAGTTTGTAAGCCTCCTTTACTACCTGGAGGTAAAGTTTGGCTGTCACAGGCAAGAGAAAAGGGATAAATTTCAAAGAAGGCTGAAACTGCAGCCAAAATGCATTAAATGATTACACGGCCACGACTTACTTTGATCACACCTCAAAAGTAAAACAAACAGAAGCGTGAAGAAGAAAGGTTCTTTTCCACCCAAAATAGCTCAAAAGGATGAATTCATTAAAGAAAAACAAGCACTCTAGGGCAACAGTACCAAACATGTCATGGTGTTTTAAATCCCTCAGCCCCAGTAAGGGTGAGTGTGACTCCACTCAGGGCACTGGCCCAACCCTGCAGTCTCCCTTGATCCCCAGGAAGAGATGGGGGTGGCTGTGAACCTTTGCATACCTGTGAGCTCCTGGGAAGGGAGCACAGCCTCACCAGTGCACTCTGTGCAGGCTGGCATTCATGTAGCCTGACACAGAAGGCATCAAACAGCTGGAAATCAGAGCCAGTGGAAAAAAAAAGAACCAAGGTACCAAGAAAGAAAATGGAATAATACCAACTTACATAGACAAACATCTGTAAGCCGGAGAGTTGCAGAATCTCGGGTCATCATTTCCATTTGAAATACAGAAAATTAGAGAAGGGAGATATAAAAAAGTTTATTCAGGTCATCCAGATGGTGAAAGGTAAAAATCTCTGTTTCAATCTGTTGTTGTCTTATGAATATCTACTATGAGAAGAAAGAGGGAAAGTATATTCATATATATTCTGGTTTGGAATATTCTGCTCTCAAAGGAGCAGGCAGTGTAATGAACAAAGTATATTCTCTCCTTTTGGCTGGAGTTTAGTCAAGATAATTTTGCAATTGGGAAGACAAGGTAGCTTGTCTTGTTGTTTAGGTAGTTTAATCCCTTAGACTGGATAATGACCTCTCTGAAACAAAAAATAAATCAGATTTTAACATCAGTTTTATAGTCTTGCTCTGTATGATTTCTTATAGGAAGCAGTCAAGCTCTGTGGGTATATATAGTTTATAGCAGATATTTCTGTTCAAGATCACATCTGATAGTATTTGGCACTTTACACTTTCAAACCTCTCTAGATTTTAAGTAACTTTATAATTATGAGATGTGCAAAAGTCTACAATACCTTTTCTCTGTCCCATTTTTCCTGATTATGTAAGAAAAATTCCATGTAAAGCTCAAAGAAAGGCAGCATCATTGTGTTGTCTGATAGCTTGCATTCAAGAGACTGAGCAGATGAATTTGCAGAGTCCTGTGTCTTGTTTTACCCATCTGTGGACTGAACAGAATTCTACCAAGAGACAAAGTGGAATCTCCAGGTTATCTCATTCTTTTCTGTGGAGTCTCTATATTATTTTATACACCATACACAATCCACAATCTGAGACCCTCAGTTTACCTATACACAGCAAGGTGAGTTGACATATTGGCTCTTTCTAAAAATATATGAGGGTTAAGGCTGCAAAGTTTGTTTTAAAATATCCATTATTACTTAGAGGTGATTTTTAATATATAGTAGAAATCCTCATGCATTTTGGGGTGGAGTGGTGGGCAGAAATCCTCTAAAATCTTAGTGAGAAAACATAAATAAGTTCAGCTTATGCAAATGATTTCTTGAAAAGTTAGGCTGGTTGAGATGATTTATTTATTTTTAATATTGCCAGCAAAAGCTCTAACAAAATAAAAATATACAGGCAAAAAATTCCTTCTATCTGGATATTGAACTGTGCACACATTAGGAGCTTTATTTCTGACATGTAAGGACCAGAAAAACTTTTCAGGTACAGGCTAGGTCTACAAATACACTTTAAGTAATTCCAGCAGCTGTAAGTGTATTGAATTAGAAAAATATTGTTCTGATAATATGTCAACAAATATACATAAATCAAATGGAACCTGGAAAAAATCTCAAACACTTTCCTCTTTTTTATTTTTTTATGTAAAAGAAAAATTCTGATATCAGAAGTAACAATAAAGAATGATTTCAATAAGCAGTACAAGTATTGCTATTTTTAAATTTTTTTTTTTATGTTTCAAGTCTTATTTTACATATTTTGTTTTTAAAAAGGAAAAATACCATATAATTACTGTCACAATTTTTCTAGCACCTCCTTCAACTTTTATGGTAATAAGTAATGACAGCCTCAGTTCCTCTGTCAAGGGAAAGGGTGAAGTCTTCATTTACTTCTAGTATAATAGATTAAACTGGAGAATCCATTTTAGTCAGGGAAGAGTGGATGTTGGTGAAGTTATGAGCTTACTGCACCTTTTAAAATGAAATATTTAAACAAGTGGAACCTTACGTGGTTGATGCATTAAGCTGACATAGGATGTAAATCAAACAACACCTAAATGTCCTTTAACAAAGTCAATTATATTATATAAGCGTAGCAGAGATGGAACTCCTTTATCCTATGCATCTGTCAGTTTCTAAGATAAAAACCTTTCCACAGATGCAGAATATAATTTATAACTGCTCAGTATTGTGCTATAAACTGAAAAGAAAATTAAACAAAAATGTATTCTTTATTAATGTTATTGTGAAATGGTGTTCCATAATCGAAACATCTACTGGAAACATCTACTCAGTTCCTGAAATCATCTCTATTAGATTATGTAGATACCATCTAAGAAAATACTTCTAAACTTAATCTGTCAAAACTTCAAAGAGTCTATAAGCAAATACTTAGATTTGCATTAGATTTTTGACTTTGAAATCCATTATTGTAAGTTCCTTGCTGACTTTGATGTGCTGCCTTTACACCTCCTCTCTGAGAAAGCAAGTGTAAAGCAGCACATTAGTTTATAGATGTTCACAGACTGTTTTTCGGATAAGGCCATTTAAATCTCTTTTGAAGGTCAATCCCAGCTCTTATCATTCAAGAAGTAATAATAACAGAGAGAGCCTGCCTAGAGTAAGGACTGCTTTAAAACACAAAATAGCAGGGGTGGAATGAACTTACTTAACTCCTGACCTAGCACAATATCAGCATTCTAGTGTTTTGCTGTGACAATGCCCTGCTAAGGCATAGTGTGAAATTTCAATATAGGTGTATGGAATTAAATGATTAAGGAGAACAAGAGGTTGTAGGCGTTTACAGCTTATTTTTTACCTTCATTTCTTTGATTTCTTCGTGGTTGTTTGTTGCAATTAATAATATATTAGGGAACCATTAAAACACTGTTTGAAACACACAGTGAGCTACCCCATGTTCAAACACAAGACGAAAGAGTGTCCATTATGTACATGCCAATGCTTTCAATCCTGGCTGGCCAAATTTAGACTCCAAAAATAATCTGGAAGCAACTTTCTTGTTTTTCCCAGGCCTGATTTTTCTCTTCACTAGACCACTCTACCTACCATGGAACCAGGCCTGTTTTGGATCTTTTCTGCTCTGCCCTTATGGATGTCACTTCTCTATAACTCAGAAAACAAATTTTGAACCATTTAGGAACATTATTATTTTGCTTATTCACATTATTTTGCTTGATCAGTAAAAATGCAAAAGATTTATTTTTCCTCTTTTGAGAAACATTCTACGTGCAAAGCCACTTTCTAGTCATTTTGTCTAGCTCTGATTTGATTTTGGTGATGATTTCTCATTATGCACCAGTCTTATAAAGACAAAAGAAGCTATTGGCTTCCCTTTTGGAAGCTGTTGCCTCCCTATAAGGAACCTAATTCTCAGAGGATGGAGCGTCACTTTTGAATGCAAAATCTGGCAAAGAAAGCAGTAAAAAACACAGCCAAACCTGAAATTATTAAACATAGTATTGAAAAACATTCAGCAGGTTTTTTTTCCCTTATTTTTAAAGTTTTGGGTGAAGTAGGGTAGTGATCATGGTGTTGTATGTCCTGCTAGCTGAGTCCTGACAATTCTAACGTTACAATAACTAGATTATTTGCTTGTGATTTATGGGTAGAATGAATTAGTTTTGAAACTGACCTTGTCCAGATGCAGTTTTGTGTGATTTCAGCAGCATTTTCTGTGCTGCTAATGAATTAGTTGAGGTGCTTCAAAACGTCAATGCAGCCCAGTCATTTTGCAGGCAGCTTTGTCTCTGCTATTCTGATGAGACAGAAAAGCTGTGCTCTGAACACAACAGTGCTGTCATAATCCCATCCAGTAGGTTATAGAAGTGACCAATATTGAAGAAATCTGCAGGAGAATGTACAAATCTGCAGGACTGCAAATCACCCCTGTAAAAACAGCAAAAACAGGGCCAAACTGATTCTAGAAATTTTATGTTGGCATGTTTGCAGTTGTGTTTTTATATGCCATGCCTTCTTCTGTATTAGCTTTCATGTGATCCGGTAAATACAACACCTCTGTGTTTTTTAAGAAAGTAACTTTAGAATGGGTGGCTTTACTTGCAGAAGGATTTTCTTACCCAAATTATTTGTAAAATATACAAAGGTTTATAATAAAACTAGCCATTTAAAAACTTATATTTGAATCATGGTTAACAGTGAGAAAAGTCAGATATGTAGTTCCTCAACTCACTTGAATGCAAACAGCACCTAAAATGCAGTTTCAGCATATTCTGTCTGTGCTCCAGTCCCTTAAGTGTTTTCTCGCTTAAACAGTTTCAGACTCCAGCTTTGCTTCTGTTGATTTTAGGCGCTTATCAAGTCATGATTCTTGTACTCCTACCCTGGTCAGCAGAGACATGGAAGATTTGTTATCCACTTTTCTTCAGATGGGAAGTGATGCACAGAGATGGAAAGAGTTAGTGTTTCACAGACACGCTGTCAGGGCACCTGCTTGGGATCACCAGCCCAAAGGTCTAGGTGAGTCTGAACCATTACAGTGGCCTTTCTTTCTGGATCTAGAGCTGCATGGCTTTTGCAGCAGGAGAAGGAAAATTCACATGTATGAGCCACTCTTCAACATGTAGTTGTAAAGACTGCTGGCCAACTTAACAGTTATGGGTTGTGTTGAAAGAGGTAGTGCTCTGGTGGTTTTTTTGTCAGTACAATAAGTGTGTGGCTCTGAGTGCTATAACTTCACAGGCAGGTTGGAGCATTTGTGCCACAATCTGTACTGTGGAAGGTTGGAGGAAAGCAACAGCTTGTGGGTAGAAAGGCTACTAAGCCCTCTGCACACCAGGAAACAGTTTTTTTATGCTGAACTTTTCATTCTGGCCTAGAAATAAAAGCAATCCTAATGTAGGTCAGGAGGAAAAAAGTAGTTTAGGCCTCTTAACCTAAGCTTACATGCTGTAGTAGGGATATTTCCCGTCACTGATGTCAAACACTAGATTTAGATAGCTAAAACTAACTCCTGTAGCAGTGATGAGAAATATCCAGGATCTACTTAGATAAATGTAAGCTTATACTCCTTAAATGCAAATAAAAAGCAGTATGCCTCAAATTCTTAAGACAGTGGCTGAATGTGACTCGGGATTTCTAGTGTACGTATACAGAGGATCAAAGTAAAACTTCTTTTACAATACTTTCCAGAGATTCGTAATTTTAAGACTCTAACGTTACTTCTTTGAAACCTTTTCTTGTATCATATTCTTTCTCTTCGTATTTAAAAAAAACCCTAAAAAACAAACTTTCTCCTTCCCCCAGTAAACCCCAAAACTGCCCAGCAGGATCATTGCATAGGATCTCAGATTTCACTTGTCTGTGATGTAGTTCTGCTTGAGGTCCAGTTTTCCTGTGTTCCTGCTGACCTGACAACAAGAGTGTATTTTCTGTCTGCCTGAAGATCACTGGAGAAGTGCCAGTCATAATCTTCTCCTTATTGATTCTGGTCAGCAGCTATTGACAGCTTTAAAAAGATTATGTTTTAATTGGGGATCAGATAGATGGCATTTTAAGGTATTTAATTTCACTTTGCAACTCACTATAGATTATCTGAGTGGTTCCACAACTCAAGGAGGATAAAGATGAATGTGTTGTCCTTTTCTTTAGGTGACCCTGAGTGCAAATGTAGCTCAGGCTAAAGTGACTGAAAATCTTTTTCTATCACTGGGCTGAAAAGGTTGAATGTGAATTCATTAGTATTATCTTTGTTTAAGGCACAATATCTATATCTCACCAAACTCACATCTTCAGTGGTCACACTTATTCTCATGTGGTTTAAGAGAGAAATAAAGTGGTGAGATAAAAAAAGAGAAATCAAGACAAAGAGTAAGAATTTGTTTTGTCTTGAAACATGTATGTTCATCTGCAACTCTGCAAAATGGGTTTGCAGAAGTATCATTTCAGAGATTGTATAATGTGTGTGATTTCATCTTGCAAAGGAAGTTGAAGGTGATGCTGAATAAACAGCCTCCTAAAATTATCTTCTGCATTTTCAAAGAAATGAAGATATCTTAACAATGAAAAACAGTTCAAGAGACCAGCAATCAAAAATAAAGACTAAATTCTGAGACCTAAAAACCCCAACATGAACAGCCAAAATCTGATCATTCCAACTTCTGACTCATAATTGACTAGTGGACAATCTGAAGGAGCCTTCAAGAGATCTAGATCCATCTCACAGGAGATGATGGTAACACATACTGAAGAAATTCAGAACCTGGATGTAAGCCAGATGCACCAAAGATTATAATTTCATATTTACTGGGCTGTAAATTGTAGGATAATTTTCCCCAGACATACCTTTTTTGTCTCTCTTGATTTGAGGGCTCTGAACAGAGGATCAGATTTTCCAACATCCATCTAAACTTTGAAGAGAAATTCATTCATGTTGCATGGGACAGAGCTGATGTGTCTCAAAGGTGTTACGTTCACTACAACAACACCTCACCCATTATTGATGATTTATGTGAAGTATTTTATCTATGAGTATTGGGTTTGTGTGGTCAGGTTTTGGTAGCTCCCCATTGCCTTTTCTGAGCCTTAATACCATACCATACCATACCATACCATACCATACCATACCATACCATACCATACCATACCATACCATACCATACCATACCATCCCATACCATACCATACCATACCATACCATACCATACCATACCATACCATACCATACCATCAGGAGTGTATTGCCCCTCACACAGCTCCTGAGGGGCTGGGAAACACAGTTATCCTATAGCACTACTGGAGACATGGAGCATGGGCTGGTAGGCAACGTGTCCAAGCTCATAGTGGAAGTCAGCAGGACAACAGGGAGCTGAAAGTCAAGGTTTCATCCTGACATGAGCATCATTTATTTTCCTTGGTAGAAATGCTAACTAAAAGTAAATGTATGGGCAAATCACAGTAAGGATAATTTCTGTGGACTTTGAAGAAGTGATGAGCCTTTAGAAGAAGTTAAAAATAAAGTATGCTTTACTCTGAGTCCAAGATTTTCCAGTGTTGGCAGAGTATTAAATCCTTGTTTTCCTTGCTGTCTTGAGAAACTGGCTGAAGCACCATGACCTTAGGAGCATTACAAAAATATGGAGAAAATAGTTTCAACCCTGTGGCCTCCTGAATGACTCCTGTTTTATTCCACTTTTTTTGGCGTACAAAATTTCCCTCTCCTTGTTGGAACATTAGTCAGTTATCCTTCAAAAAACTCTGAAGGCTCTCATAGCAGAAGCAGAATATGTTATTTTGGCTAGAGATGGAAGAGATAAGCCTGGAGGAACAGAACAAAGATATGAAGTAAGATGGATCATTGGGAACTGACCAAGACAGCTGATCAGAACAGTGAGTTGAAGTGGGAGAAGCCATCTCTTTGACAGCAGTGCTCAGATGGCCTACAGGAGGGTAACACAGATATCAGGTAAGTAAAGGGAGAAGCAAGGTTCCTCTAATCAAAGAGAGAGATGAATGCACTGCAAAACTTAAACTACCCACCAAGGACAGCCTTTCAGAAATACCAAGAAATCCTGTGTGCAGCAACTGCTTTTGTACAAAGGATTTAATTGAAATAACCTCCAAGCCTGTGTTGAGAAGGCCGTGTTAATTTGCTCTACCAAGCTTAAATGTTGAGCAGCAATTTGTATTTCATGCACTAACTCTCATATGGGACAAGAACCAAAGAAAACAGGCTTTCCTGTGGCTAGCAAAGATGGTGCTTTCTCTCTTTACATCAGATCTTACACATCCTAGAACTATTTCCTTACATTTGAAAAGGCTTTATTTGTGGCTGAGGTCAGACTGACAGACTCCAGGGAAACAGTATCAAACTGTCCCCATGAATTTTATTCTCAGAAAGTGGGTGACTCCATTTCAGGATGTTTTGGATGATGATTTTGTTGTTGTCAATCCATAGGAACATTATAAATATCATAATCAAGTAATTGAATTGTAGTAATTGCCCATGATTTCTGTTCTCACAAAAGGGCTCTAATGAGAACTAACTTTGCTCCTTACTGAGCCACTGCTTTTACCTGGGCAGAATTAAGGACAGTCCTTTTAATCCCCATGTGGAAACCGACCTCTTGGTCTTTCTCAGGCTCAGCCTGGGTTATATTAATTTGCTTTTAGTGGTCAGCAAGCTCAAGGAAAATCTATGCTCAGCTACTCCCTGCTGTTTAATGGGCTGATTCAACATCAGAGAGGGAGAGGTCTCATGCATTTTCCTCAATTTTATCTTTCTTGCTCCTGATTCACTCATTCAACTACGCTAGTGATGGGAACGGTGGGACTCCACATATATAGATGCAATCCCAGCAGACACTGATATTTGAAGCACTGTGTTCTGCAGACCTGCTTTGAGCAAGGTTAGTCAACTCAGTGCTTAAAAAGCTGGCAGCCATCTGGAGACCAGCCTGCTCCAGAGTTCAAAATTGTTTCCTTCACTGTTGGTAGCAACAATGGGGAGGGGTGTGGTGGGTTGAAAGCTTTCTTAGAAGCAGGGCTGGGGAAGAGGAGAATTCACTGCAGGCTGAAGTCGTGAGGTAACCGCAGATCCTAGAGGTTCATGGACACTGTGCTCTGCAATGCAACCTCTGCTTAGAGGCATCATTAAACTCCTGATAATTAGCAAGTCATTAGGTTTTGACTACACTTAAAGGTTAAAAGGAGAAACTTTAGTGATGGATATTTTGTGTTTTTCTTTCTCTTGTGTCATGTATTCTCTTTGTGCTAAGTGATTCTGGTGCCCATCTCTTACCCACAAGCTGAAATCAGTTCATATTGAAACCCTTTTTAGAAAACAACCCCAAAGTTATGTCAGCTTTTCACAAATTGAGGCCACGTTAAAAAAAAAAAGGTGGGTAGGAAAAGTTTAACACCAGTGACTCTTTAATTTTTGATCAGAGCCTTGAAGATGTGCATTTGATAGCAAGCTGGAGAGCTGTATTATAGCTCTGCAGTGCAAATCTGCAAGATGACTATCTAAGCCTTGATGAGATAATGTGGGCATGTCATTTCCTGTAGTCAATATTTCCTGTAATGACTCCTCCAATATGATCTTGTTTGATTAAGTATTGTTTAAGGACTTCTATCATGTTCATATTTCTATCCACACAGTAGTTAAGGATGTCTCGCAGTGTTTGGAACGAATCTCAAACAGTATATTTCAGGCTCAAGACAGACAAAGTGTGTCATCCTTAGTATTTCCAAGGAATTAAGGCAATATTCCTATGACAGTTTTTGTAACAGCTAAAGTCTTGTAGCAGTATACCTATATATCTAAAAATTATTTGCAACATATTTTACACTTTGGGGTTAGTATTCCCTCATAGTGAGCTATGTAAAGCACATGCAGAATTTTTAGTCTGCTGATGATTTTAAAGTGATGAACATTCAGCAACAATTGTCCTTCAGAATGTTGAATGTATTTCAGTTCATTGCATGCTTGTAGAACAAATTGAGATGTAAAAATGAAAATGAAATAATAATTGGAAAAAGAAGACAAAGGAAACAGTACCATGTCATGTAGCAGAAGGATGGAGGGGAGGATAGTGAAGGACAGTCTGTGTGACATTTGGCTTTCTAGGCCTGCCATGTGTACAGAGTGACAAACTGCAATTTGTCTATAACCCTTTTGAACTGCCTTTCCTGATATAGTCTACAGACTTTCTTAAAACTTTGGCATTTGTGGAACCAGCTCTGTGTCCCTTCCACTTGGCAGCCTGTCACATCCCAGAGGACATCTGAGGGCTACTGAGATCGGAAGAATACTCTTAGATCCTAAGAATTCTTTGCTTTTGCAATAACTTGAAGGTGCCCGTGTTGCTGTGGAGGGCTGTGAGAGAGCTTGACCCTGATCATGGTTACCACAGATCCTGGCAACAAAACATCCTGAGTGCTGTGCCTACAGTTTATCATATTAGAGAGAAAAAAATCCTCTCAGACACATGTGAGGGATCTGGATTTCCATTCATCTCGCTTGGATCTGGGATTTTCACATGGAATTGTGTGAAGCTGCAATTAAAACTAGGAGCTAAATGCTTGCCTTCCTTTTCAGCTCTTTACCCAGTAATAGAGTACTTTACCTGCAGATAGCAGCAAACTCCTATGCATTGTATACCAAAATCTTATCCATGGGGAAGTACCTATTTATTTTTTAATAGAATAAAAAAAAAACCAAAACCCAACAGTCTTTCTCTACCTAATTGGTGAATCATGGCACATTTTTTTTAGCAGTTTTTTAAAAATCATATATCTCACAACCTGATGCAGTGGCATGCACTCACTGCACAAGCTTCTTCTACTTTTATATGTACAGCTGAAAATAAGTAGGGAGAAGGATGTTAGTGCTATGATTCAGACTTTAACCAAACCTCAGATAAGAGTCTACAAAAAAAAAGCAGTTTCCATTTCTTAAGGGAGCATAAATGGACATCTTAAATGGATGAGAAATAAAAATATTTTGCAATGGGTGTCATCTAAAGGTTTTGCCCCTTAGGTATCAATAGAGAATAGTATCTGCAATCCAAGATGTTATTGTAGCAATAAGCTATAGAGAGGACTGAGTGGGATGACAAAAAGCTTTGTATGTTACAGTAATCCCTCCCTCCTCCCCAAGTACAGACATCTATTGCTCTGCTTGCTGCCTTGTTGCTTTTAATCACTTCGATTTTTTTTTTTTTTACATTCTTAATTTCATTTTTTCTGACAGAAATTACTTTGTTAATATTATACATAATGGACCTGTTCATGCATATTATGTGTTTACTTTGATCTGACTTACTTGATACTGAAAGACTTTTCTGAACCACTGAAGAAATTGAATGTAAAATGAGGGTTTGTGAACAGACAGAAACGGTGTAGTCATATGAATATTTTGGTCCACAAGGCCTGGAATCACCAATATGATCCATTTATGATACAGATTTTTGCCCTTTGTTTTCTGACCTCCTGCTGCTGAGTAACAACAGACAGTCCTGGTGAACACTGTTTCATGGCACAGTACAGTATTCTTGTTCTTATCAGCTGCCAATATTTAGATTGCAGTCACTCCAGAAAATATGTAAGCAGGTGCCATGCAAAGACATTCCTTCACTCTCTGATGTGAGCTTGAATTTGGAAAAGCTGTGTGATCACAGAAATCCCTTTATCTTTTCTGGTGACAGCTCTTTTTAGCATCAGTGGCACAGGGTAGAGTGGTACGTTTTCGAAGGGCAGTTCACAGGCACACTCTGAAGATTGGGCACCCAGTTTTAACCTTCTTACATGAAAAGGATATTGTGAAAGCTGAGGGTGGGAAGGGCTCTGAGTCTAAAATTGTGCTGCAAGTCTTGAGTGCTTAAGGTCTCAAGCAGGCAGAAAGTCAAGGAAAGTTGCAGCACAGCTGTGCCCTTAAAAGAGGTTGCTTTTCAGTTGCTGTTCTGCTCCTCTTTTTATACTGGGGGTGCACTTCATATATGAGTCAAAAATGGGAGTTCAGTTTGAAACAGAATGTTTTGAGTTTACACATTCCTACTGCTTTCTCTTCCTGCTTTTTGGAGCTGTGTATATTAGAAAATCCTGTATGTGAGAAAAGTGACTGAATAAAAGATGTTTCATCTGTGGATTTCTTACGTCCTGCTTTTTATAAATTTAAGACTTTGCCACTGCATTAAGAGACCATCCTGGGGGCACAGAACTTCCTTTGGTAAATTGTCAGCACTGCAGTGAAGTCAGTGAGGCCGAGGACCTGCCTGACTTTGCAATCAAGCCATCAACTAAGTATTTCCTGTTGTGGATAATCTATTCGGTAAATATGGAGGGCTTCAACTTACCAGAAATATTTTCATCCTTCCCTTTTGAATTTTTGTACTTAATACTATCTGGTCAATCAATAAATAACCTGATCAGCTGCCCACCCACACAGACATGTCCTTAAGGCTTTCTATCATCTTGTAACAACCCCTTGGCAGCAGCTGTGGAAGTTCTGGGAACCATCTTAACTGAAAGGACAGAAACCACTGCTTTAATGAGAAATGCACCACTTCTAAGTGGAACGAATTTGGACCAGTGCACATTGTCAGGTCACGCTTTAAAATCTACCATTGACAAGGGTGCCTCTTTGGCAAATTTTCTAATTCCATCAATTTTTAATGTCTGAAGCCTTCTTTCAGAGCTGCTGGTCTTGGTGTCTAGGAATTCTTCCTTAAAGACTGCTTTTTAGTTTGTCTTAAAGTAGATTATTGCCTCCATTCCTAATCAGCAGACAGTTTGGACTTGTAGTCAGAGCATGGCTTGAAGACATGCTTATTACTTTGATATGTTGTTGAAAGATTATATCCTCTGATTAAATAATTTTGGCTTTTTCTATCTGCTTTCCCCTTTTTCTTTTTACCTCAAACACCTTCTTACTTTTTTTTTTTTTACTATTCATTTCCATGTCTGAAAATGTGAAGCTTAATATAAGCCTCTCTTATACTCTCCCCCATTTTTTTTCAGGTTTTTGGTAATCTGTCTGTCTCTTATTATCATTTTCCTGAAGACCAGACCCTACTGTGAAAAGTTGTTTCTCTCATTTATTCATTCGTGAAACCACTCAAAGTTTCTACAAGAAATCCCCCCCACGGAAAGCAACAAAAAAACCCCAAAAAACAAAACAACCCCCCACCCAAAAAAACCCCCAAACAAAACAAAAATTATTTTTTAAAAAAAAATTAAAAAAGAAAAGAGAGAAAGAAAAAAGTTTACAGTAGATCTGATTTTGAAATATTTTTCTGAATAGATGGTGTCCCCTTTTTTTTAATGTGTTAAAGAACTTCCCTGGACTATTTATTTGTTACTTCATCTATGCTTCTGCAAGCTATTTAGGCTTGGTTCCTTTATGCACATCTGTCATTTTCAGGGCCCTGCACAGCTTCCCTCCAATCCATACCTGCTCCTTTCCCTGTTCCGTGGAGCCCTGCTAAGCTGTCCTGGTACTCACTCGCTCTATGAGCAAGCAGACAGTTGACACAATGTCCCTGCTTGCTGTGAGAGTCCAACAACTTCATTGTTGGATCAAGCTTATTGCCTGGTCCACCACTGAGTCTAAACTGTAAACAGCTGTGGATCTTTGTAGTCATTAACAGACTCCTCTCGAGTGGTGCATAAGCCTGAATTCACCAGGGAAATAGACTTGGACATGTGCCTAATGGTGGTACTTGCAAGTTTTAGAATGGGGGACCTGAAAATGGGCCAGCAACCCTGTTAAGCTTAATTTCATTATTTATTTTCCTCTTAATGCTGTGTATTCCCTGTCTCAGTGAGTGCTACTGGAAAATGGAGGCATTTCAGGTTGTACATATCAGGAGCTGCAATCTGCAGTGGGGCTGTGGGAGGGCTCTCAGCCACTGCAGCCCTACCTGAGCAAGGCGTTTTCCTGCTGTTAAATCCTCAAGGTCAATGGCAGTGGGATGCAGAGTGGCAAATCTCCTTACAGTGATTCTCCTCTGGCAAGGGTTGAACTAAAGAATGGTAATTGTTTTGATTTTTCACTGTTAGCAGAGATAAGGTGGAAATGGCTTTTGCTTCATGTGAGAAGCTAAGCTGTCAGTAGCATGAACTCAAGACCACTCGAAATTTTCACAGTAAAGAGAGATGTGATGAACAGACAGGTGGTGAAAGAAAAAGGTGGCTTGGTAACCTGGAATCAACAGTGACCCCCAAATCAGACCTTGCAGAGACAAGGGAATGGATCTTTTTTGTTAGTTCGAAAAGCTTCCTAACTGCTGACCTGTTTGTTGGTCTAGATATTCTAGTTCTCTTTTATTTTGCCTGAGATACCACCTTTGCCACACCATGCCCAGTCAAAACACATCAACTGACATTTCCTGGAACTGTTTTTGTCAGAAAATTCCCATCAAGCCAGAGAGTTTGTGGGCGCGGATTTGACCCCAGAATGTTTAAAGGGGGCTCATGACTGCACGAGATTTAATTTTCTGAAATTTAGAGAAGGAATTTATCCATTAGATGACTCAGCCTATAACTTTACCCTGAAGGATTAATGGTCACAATGGATTTGGGGTTTGGCTGCCTCTGTATTAAAGTCCTTGGTGTGGGGGTAATACACCCATTTTTGATGCTGAACAGTGCCACTCTTATCAGAAAGGAGTTTACATCATTGCTCAGAATATATAACAAGCTATATAATGAAAATATTTATTTAAAAACCTCAAACTACACAAACTCTGATCTTTATTTTCTTTCCTTGTTTTTCATTCTTCCTGGTTCTGAACTTTGCTATATAACGGGAAAAAAAAGGCATGAAAATATTGATACATTGTGTTTTAAAATTTGACAGTGTATCTTTAAACACCCTCTCATGAGGTCACGTTATTGAACCAAAAGATAATCATATGGTAGCTGCAATATTGTTTAATGTCATGCTAGATGATGTTATAGGGTAGCTGTTTCCTCCATTTATATATATTACTACATATGTCTCCACATGATCTGGCTACATGTTGGATTCTAGCATTCCTTGCATCTGCCTTAAATAATTTTGTTCACAGAACTAAAGAGTGTTTCAATAAAATGCACAGAAACTGGATGACCTTCTCCAGAGCTCTTTCAGGTACAGTGGAATAATCATAAATTGTTTACACAATATCTTTAATTTATTAAAAAAACAGGTGAGGTTTTAAAAAGGTTTTTCAGAATATTTTATTTTTAAAAATAATGTTGACGGTTTGGGCAAGCTTTGTGCATTCTGTAAAAGCACTGTTCATAATTAGGGAAAGTTAAAAGTGTATAAATTTTTTTGCATGTTTTTAATTTTTGCTCCAAATAGATCAGTATTAAGTGTTGTTGTTTTTGTGTTGTTTTGTTTAGCAAGGGAGGTGATTTTCAAGTTTGTTGGTTATTAGGTGAAGATAGTTTAGAAGTAGATGGAGACGACACTGTGGATTTAAGTGACCCTCAGTCAGACAAAGGAACATGAGATTAGTTATTGAGTCTCTGATTTGCTGAAATTTACTATAGTTGCATTCTAGGGTCAGGAAGATCTCCTTTGAGTTGTCCTTTTCCAAGGGTACACCTGTCTTTGCCTGTTCTTCCTTTCTGTTCTTTCTGAAAGTCCTTTACTTTTCAGGCTTTTGAATTTTTGGTTTCCCACAGCAAGAACTTTCAGAGGCCTGTGCTTGTGCATTTCCAAAGCAGCTGCCTGTGGAGCAAGGAATTGCAGCAGGGGATGCCTCTTTGCTTCTCTCAGCTACTGAAGAAGAAAGAGTCGAGGGTCCTCAGGAGCAGTTTCAGTCATGTGTGCTGGGCAGTGACCCGTCCTGCAGGGTGGCAGGAGCACATGGGACTAGATCACGGAGATTGTTAGCAGCCCATAGACCTTTTCTTCCTCAAACCTGCAGTTTGATTTGTTCCAGCCCTGGCAGAAGCACCCAGTGGTTTCAATGGTACAGAGATCACCCTTTTGAGAGCGTTATTTCAAACGTCGTGCCTGTGGCATTGCATTAGTGTTGGAGGTTTTTATTGTGGTAATATCTGGAGCTCTGTGTAAGGAACAGAGGCATTGTCTGAACTTCAGCAGTCTGAGGCACTGGCCTTGTCTTTTCTTGCTCAAGGAAACTTCTGAGGGTGGATTTTTGACTTGCTCTCTTTCCAGCATAAAGCACCTCTGTATTTCCCAAAAGTGAACTGGGGACAGATCTGCTAGCACAGGGAAATAAAATGGTTTTCCCTGCACTATTTTCTTGGGAGTATGCAAAAATCCCATGTGCATTTTTTTATGAACTGGACCCTTCTCTTTTATAGCTGGTAGTATTCATGCTTATTACAATACCATATTATGGCCTTAGACACTTTTTATGCCCCTCTAACACAGCACCCTAGAGAAAAATGCTTCACTAAGCAAGAACCAGTAAACTTCCTACAGAATCAGCGGAATACTTTTCACAAAAGTGCATAAACTTCTGTTCTTAAACATTGTCATCCTTCACCTTAACAAGCACAGAGAAAGGTTCCACTGGTTTCTATGCCTTGTTAGGTCTATCATCTTTTTAATTAATAGTGTTTTTACGAAGCCGTCTGAACTGTGTCATTTCCATTATCAGAAAACCATTGCTATTAATGAATAATTTTCATTTCTGATCCTTGATATCATGCTAGTTGATCTCCTGTTTCCATGCCGCCGAATGATAGCATCGTTTTCTGCCCACGATCAAATTTAATTTGGACTCTGATTATATTATGCTGTTGCGACTGAAGTGTCAATTTTTGTCAGGCAATTAGGAGCTATAACCTGTGAAGTTAAGTTTGATAGGCATTGTAATTGGATTGTTACAGTAATAGCTTGGAACATTCCCTTTTTTTCTTGCTTCTTTGATTCTTGATGCATACTTTAGTTGTGAGAACAAAGGCATTTTGTTATTATGCAACCATAGGATGTTCAAGACAACAAGATGGAATTCAGGTTTTTCTGCTTTCTCCAGATGGACTTAATTTGGATTTAGTTTTGACCTCAAATTATTCCAGGATTTTAAAAGAACTTGGGGGTGGTGTGGGGGGTGTGGTGGTGTGTCAAGGAAACACTGAAAAAGAGAGCTGTAGAACCAGAGCTGGTAGGATTATAATAGGGAGGTAGGCTTTACATTAAAAGGCTCAAAGGCATATAAAAGTCCTCAGACTGGAAATGTGTCAGATTACCCAGGTGAGTCTTGCTGCTTTTAGTGGCCTTTGCAGTTTACATGCTTTGCAATATAATTTATATATAATTTATTTTAATTAAAATATAATTTATAGAAATATAATTTAAGCTCACGCTATGGCCCAAATTTTCCATTAGTGTAGGTCAGGGCAGTTGCATCCTAGAGAAATTGGCCCCATGAAATATAATCACAATGTAACACCTAATGGACAACACTTCTGATATTTTTTTTATGAGTCCTTGCTGTCAGACTGTAAGTTATCTGCTTTTACATTTTGGTTATTTTTTTTTCTCCTCTGCAGACACAGTAGTTCTACGCCTGGCAATTTGTCAAATGAATTTTTTTCTGAATGTCTTTAGGGTGTGCTCAGCCGCTCCCCTACCTTCATCTCTTGATCATCTCTAATGAAAGGCACAATGAAGAGACCTTTCAAAAAGGACAATGCAGAGAAGATAGTTTTACCAGCACTTATTTGATTGGACATTTTTCAGAAGTGCTGCTATATGACAAGCGAAAGGTAGAGGAAAACAAAGAAACTCCAGCTGCTATGGAATATAAGAAAAAAGCTCACTTGCAACAGGGTTTATCTGGAGCAAACTGAAAATCAGTACTAGAGCTGTTAGGTAAATGGTAAAGAGAAATTATAAATCTTTAAAATTGTCTGCAGTAAGTTCTGAAAAGTTTCATAAGCTGGATGTGGGATTGTTTTATCCTCTCAGTTGGCAAATATTCACCAGGATTCCACCTTTCTCTTCTGTCAGGCATGATACTCATCTCCTTCCCACAATGCTGTGTCAGCCCTCTCTCACTATTACATCCTTAGAGACAGACTTCTTTTTCCTGATAAATTTCCAGTAATTTCATGATGTGTCTGACTCTTTTCTACTTCAGGCATATGTTCAATTTTCTCTTCTGGTATCTTCAGTGTCAGGTGTGCATTTGGTCAAGGAAAAATTTTGTGACTTTGCAGCATTCTCATTAATAGCCATTTGTTCATCTTGGACCTGTCCCCTGCTCACCTCCCAACACAACTCCACCTCCTTCTGCCTCTTCCCAAAACTATACCAGAGATTTTCTGTCAAGGTTAATGAATTGAGTATACACATCCCATTGCTTCAATCATGTGCCCCCTCAGCAGCTCTGTTCCTTCTTCTAATTCCCCTTCTCTGCTGTGTAAACTCACTGAGTTCATTTACCATTTATACTCCTGTAGCTGCTAAATTTCACCATATCCTGTTCCACTTGCTCAGTTTCTGCAGGGCTCAGGTAGACTGTGGCTTCTTGTGGCTGCCCTCTCCTCTGTGTCCACTTGGGACACCAGGGTATGGAGGCAGCAGAAAAGGATGGAAAGCAGCAGTTGCCAGACTCTATCAGCCAGTGGGGCCCTACTCATCCAGAGGGGCCATTTTATTTTGTTCATACTTTGTACTTATGGTAACATTTGCATAGATGATAAAATCTGGGGTTTTTAAATCATTCTTTTCCTTTTAAGTTTTGGGTTTTTTTTTTTTTNNTTTTTTTTTTTTTTTTTTTTTTTGTCTTGTCCTATGAAAGCTATTTCTAATGACTATTTCCACTTATGCTATATTTACTCACCCAATTTATTTATTTGAATATACAGAGTCTAAATAGAAGGGCTAAACTACCTGGCATTTGTCCTTTTAATCTCATGGTATTGAAAACTAATACTGAGAACCTGAAAGGATGCATCAGGACTGCTACTGAGGGAATGGATTGCTGATGTGACAGAAACTGCTGCGTATGAAAAGGTGATATATGGAATGGAAAGTAAGTCAGATGAATTTGAAGGTATTTGTAATCTATTCTCCAGCTACATCAGAAGGGATGTCTTGAAATATGATAGAAGATAGTGGAGAGAGGTTGAAGGGTGAATGAAAGCTTTTGTTTCGAAAGGTAATAATAATAACAACTTATCTCTCTGCTTTTCTATTGCTGTATTTTCCTTTGTTTTTCTTCCTTCCTGGGAGATAAGGGTGGACTGCAGTTATACATGAAAAATAAGTGAAAGTCACGTAAATTTTTCAGTACATGTGTTCTGTTTGCAAAAATACAGCCTAAGAATCTGATGAAAAAAGAGCAATAGGAAGACACATGAGCATGTAAAAATCCATTCCAGGCAGTAGATGTATGCAACTTTGTAGAATCTATTGGTGGAGCACGTATTAAATTTCTACTTCTCAGTTGATCTGATACAGGTGTAGCGACTGCTGCAGGCCGCTGTCATTAATTGTAATGTTCTGTAGGAATAATCAATGAACTCTGTTTCCTGAAAACAGTTTCACCTTTGAGCTATTAGTGCTATAATGAAGAGGGCGCAGTACATACTTACATAAAGAACTTAGAATCTATTAGCACCTGTGCTGAGCACTGAAGCTGCTGATACTTTGCATGCAAATTGTAGTCATCATCCGAGAAGAAGCAGAGTTCATAGGTTCAATATTCTCTCACTTTCAATCTCCTATGTCAGCTATGTCTTAACCAGCTGGGGGCAGAATTACATTCTGGAAATTTGTGAGAAAAAAGGGTAAAAATTGAAAATCTACTGTTTTTGCATCTAGCCTTCCCATTCATATGTTACAAGTCAACAAGAAAAATTCTTGCAAGTATAAATGATATCTGATTTCACATTATATTTTTAAAGTGTCAGTACTCAAATAGGTTTGCATTTGACAGGTGATTTAAATTCTTCAGTATGTTTCTATAGCCATAAGAAAAAATCTTTTTCAGGATAAAAAACTTGATGAAACTATTAATTTTGTACTAATGCAAGGAACATTATTACTCTTTTCTACGTGCAAATATATGAGGCATTATATTAATCTTTATAATTTTCCTAAATGTTTCATTGCTTGAGGATATTTCAGTGACAGATCATTTATATTTTTATACTATATTTACCTTCTATACTGATTCTTGACTGCTATGCTCTGAGTATACACCTTATTATGATTTGTGCAATCTTACCATAATGCTGAGATAGACATATCTGTATTTCTGTAAGTCTTCTAATTATTTTAACTTTGGTAAAGAAATGGTGGGTTTTTCACTTCATACCAAAATAACATTTTTAGTACCTACAGCAAATATATGGCTCAGTCATCTCACCAGCTTATTACCTTTTCCCCTCACCTCTCTCTTAGAAGAAACAATTGTGGTGGTCTCTATTTTTTGAGTTTTGAGGCTCAGTTTTTGAATAACATGAAACTGTTCTCTTTTTAATTCTATCTGAAATAATATTAATATGGGTCTGTTGTGAACATTGAGGCTCAGAAAGGAGACAGAAAAATCACTGCCATATAGCAGCAGAGTAAAACAGTGCACAGAGTTAATGAAACAGTATTGAGAAAAGCACTTCTATAAGCAACAAATATTTTGCATACCTGGCTCACTTTGTCAGTAGGTTCATGGTAGTTCACCCATAGAGTGGTGCCACAAGTGTTTCACATTTTTTATCGGTTTCATCTCTGGCTGGTCAGACTGACCAGGTTAAAGAGATGAGAGAAAACTCATCCTCAACAGTATAACAATATATGAAATTATTGAAATAATACAATGCTGAAACTAGATTCAAATTCTGACTAGATTTACATGTAGCTCCTTCTAGGTTCTTTGGTTATGAACATGGACTACAACACTTAAGTCTTCCAAAATGTGAGAATCTGGGCCTTTTCTTTACACCAGTGAAGATAAGCATGATGCGCAGGATTTGTGTTGGCTTCAAAATCTAGCAATTTTCAAATATTTCTGAAAATTCAGAATTTTTTGTTTGGGCTTTTATTTTGTTGAAAATGTGTCTCTTGCACATCCGTGAGATACATAAAAATGAAAATAATACTTCAGAGCTAAAATGAATGGTTGTTCTAACTGATTGTCTCCCCTTTGGATTTTCAAATCAAAAGCTATAGCATTAAGATTGAACCAAAGGATTTATTAATACCAGAGTAGTTTGGCTTACTATTGAGGAAGGTTGTCCTGTCCAGATGTTACATTAGGAATATATATATATATATCATTGTCACTCTTGGATTTGATTTCCAGATATAGACCTGACTCTGCCTCAGTGTACATTGAAGCTGACGATTATGAACACCTCTTCATATGTCAGCTCTTGTCATTGCTTTCAGTTAGCAGAAAAGACAAACCAATATATACTGAATTAGTAATCAAATAAATGAAAGATCATTTATACCATTCAACTTTATTTTATTGTGATCATGTTTCCTAAAGGACTGTGTTTTGAGCCTGTAGTAAGGGCACTTACTACAGTAATCTGCACTGACCAAGGAGAACACGATCATCTGCTGGCCTCTGTTAGGCCAGAAAATTGGTCATTTATTTCTCTGTACAAGGAAATTGAACACATGAAATCCAAAGCAGTCAACCTGTTTGGCAGCTCAGGCATTACAAATAGTAATCTCACATCAAGTTTTAACTTTGTCTATAACTTTCTCTGTTTCTTTTAGAGAAAACTAGGGCTGTGATTTAGGTATTTCTCTCTCATCTCATCAGCTGTCTCCATAAAATCAGTAGGAATATAATTTTGGAGCCCTCAAGTTCAGACTAATGGTTCAGCCTTTTGTTGAACGAAAAGTAAAGAGGAGAGAAAAGATGGAGAGACAGACAAAACTGTTACATAAAAGTTATTTCCATAGGAAGCCAAGTTAAACTGTCTTTATCTTTAGGAATGGTAATAGTTATGTAACTCTCCAGCTTACTTGAAGAGGTGATTAGCTGTTCCTAATTAAGCATTCAGCTGCAGCCCCATTATAAGACATTTCCCCTTCTCCAACAACCGAGTCATAAATTAAAAAAATTAAAATGTTAAAATCCCCCACCAACAAGCCCATAAAAATCCCTCTGCATTCACATTTTTAGGGTTAAGACTTACTGACAACTTGAGTACTTTATGAAGATTGTGATTAAATTGAGTAAGTACTTTTTAAGATTAAAGTACTTGAAACAGCTTATTTTTAAAATATTTGCAACACCTATTGTTCCTTTGTATCCATCTCTGTGTCCAACAAAATCTCATAATACCACAGAGTTTGAAACATAAGTAGATTTCAATACTGACTGTGCAAAAGTCAGTTTTAGGGGCAGGAAGAGAAAAATGTTTAAGAAGTATCTCTATTTGAAGAAACATGAGTGATCTATCTACCTATGAAGATGGCCAGGAAGGAAAAAAAGCCCCAGAAAACAAAATACTTACATCGTCAAGCTCTGAATTGCACTTGGGTGTTTCTGAAATCTCTTTTTAAAGCTCCCATTTCTCTTTAAAACTCCCTGCAGAAAGCAATTTCTTCCAGGCAGAAACCAGAGGAATAGAGGGATTTCCTGACGAGGTGGCAGAGCTGGGGAGGGAACCCAGATCTGTGTGTCCTTCTCACTTGGCTGCTTTTGTTGGCAGCAGCTAGGGAAGCTGAACTACCCGTGTGATTCTCTGCAGACTGCATGCACTGTGGTAGCCAAAACTCGTGAATGTTCTTACTTTGCAGGGTTTTGTTGTGCCTGGTAAAAGCTGTGGGGAGTGGGTACCTCAGTAATAGTAAGAGATATTGGGGCTTGTTTTGCAAAGTCATCAGCTGTGACTCCCATCTAGGTAAAGTGCTGATTTCCATGTGGTGCTGTGCTGCTGTGATTTATTAGATTTCACCCAGTCTTGCCTTAGAACTGGGAAAATTAAGCCCTTACGTGTTGTCACATGATATCCTGTTCACATTATACTTTTTGCACTATCTCAATTTAATTTACTTTGACTTATGTTAAAGGTTTTCTTCCAAAAACCTTCTCTTATAGACCGAACCAATAAATTCAATGTCAGGAAGGCTAGACATCATCTTTTCATTCAGAGGAATAGAGCACAAAAAGGAAGCCTTTAAGATGTTACTATCCATCCTTTTACCTGATCAGTATATAAAGAAGATAGTATAAGAGTAAGGACTGAAGAGTTAATGTTTTACATTAATCTCTCCCATTATATCATGTTAAGCAATATCTTCCATGAATGACTGTACAATGCAGTCCTAATAGTAAAATAAGTTTCATGTCAGGATTTAATAAGAATTGTAGCCATTGAATAATTTTCTTTATTTAAATCCATTACCGAATTGCATCCCAAATAATATAAAGACATCTGATTTGAAACTTGCTGAGATTGGTGAGATAGGTGGAATTTTACAGCCAGACCACTCAACAAAAAGATTCCCCAGTTTTCTTTCATCACGCACAATTATGAGTTTTGACTTCAAATACTTATAATTGCAGTATTCTGAAATTATGTCCTAAATATGTATGTTTCACAGCATGACTGTGACTTCCAGCAAATTCTCTTGTCTGAGGTGCTTGGTAAAGTAAAACTGAATTAGTGAGAGTACAATAAGCAAGTTACAGTGTTTAGATACAATAACCAAAAATAAAGTCAATTTAATCTTCCAAAGTAGGACATCTTTTCAGTGTATTCGTCACTATGGAGATTTAGCAGTAGATTCCAACTTGCATTTTAATAGCAAACTTACATAATTGTGAGTCCTGGTGTGGTACTGCTGAATGTATTCAGGATGGAATTACTAGTTAGACAGATCCTGCTTAGCCTTGTAGTTAAAACATGCTAATAGTTTACACCTGTAAGACAGATGATAAAAGCCATCTTTATAGTCACCTTTGGATATCTCTTTTTTCCTCTCTCAACACCACCTAAAAGGGAAAATCAGTATTAGTGGTCAAGGCTGGGGATTAACAGCCAAGATTCTTGATTCTTTTATCATTTAGCTAGTTTTGCAAATGAGGATGTGCAATATTTTTGCAACATGTATTTTAAATAAACACATTTCATTTATTTACTAGTTTGCCTATTTATTTATTTGTAGACAATATTTATTTGTTCATGTATGTAAAGATATTAATGAGGAAAATTTATTAGATATATTTAAGAGATTTCTGGGTGCTCAAACTTGGTAAAGTATGCAGAACATTTTTTGTTTTGACAGAAAAATTATTTGATTTTGGCAATATTTGTTGTACATGCCTTCTTCATTCCTACATGATTGATTCTAGCCAGTTCTAGTCATTACATAACTTGAGGCAAATATTTTGCTTTAAATTGTCTATGGCTTAGATTCTCCAGTTGAAAAATGGTTGAGAAAAAATCATCTATTTCTCAGGGTGTTGGGAGACTTAATTAAGTGTTTATAAAGTATTTTAAGACTTTTGCATGGACAGCATTATGGATGTATAATGTGATATTATTATTAATGTAGATTGAAATTATTTTTTATCTCTGTCAATTTTCCATTACTTTAGAAAATTAGTCTAATCTAAAATATGGGCCAAATAGACAGAATTGCCATGATTGCTTCAGTAAAAGTTCAGTGATTGACTCATGTTGACTTTTATCTTCAACAATCTTCCCTTAGAGTCTCACAGAAACACAGAACTGGAGCCATGCTTCTAATTGTTGGCTTCAAGCTAAAACTTTTGATCACTTTCTTTCTCTATTTTCTGTTAAACCCATTGAATGAAAAGGCTTGATAACATTTTATACTGTCTAATTCTTTATTTTGAGCAATATGAAAGACGAATCTGACCTTCTGAATTTTCAGTCTAAACCTTGGTAACAGGGAGCATTCTCATTCTTGTTTTCATTCATATTAATGCTGCATCTATCTCTTTTGCCCTGTAAAAAGCCATTAATATTGTTCTATTAACCTCTTTCTAAGTAATAATGACCTTTCCCCTGAAAATGTAATTATTGGACATTTTTTTCCCACAATAAATCTCTTTTATTAGAAAGTTTGGCCTTGTGCACTTTGTTCTCTGCCATTTCCTTAAAAAAAATTGTGCTTTATTTTCAAATAAGTACATTATTTTTATTCAGAAGAGTATTCTATAGTGCGTGCACTTGGTCATAATTGAAGAGGAAGTGATGGTGCTCAGTTTGATTATTACTCTGCCTTTAGAAAGAAAAAGGCTGTAGTGATCAAGCTCTACATTCCTCCATTGCTCACTGGTGGCCTGGCTGTTTGTAGCTGGAGCTTTTTGCAAATAATTTCTGGCCAGGTCGGTTTGGCTCTTACTGGTGTCCAGCTCAAACAATCTCTGCTTTGATAGACAGAGCTCCCATGCCCTTTCTGCAGCAAGCAGTGATTCTTTCCAAGGTGTTCCCTACAAACATTCTCTATTTCACCATTAGCTCCTGAGGAGGGAGGAGGAGAAATGTGACACATCTCCTGATGGTGTGGCAATGCAAACTTCTGGGGGTACTGGAGGGGAGGCAAGGGAAGAGCTCTGATTGCATTCCTGGTCTTTGAGCTGTTGCTTTTGTCAAGGGAGATGATGAGAAAATTTTCCTGTATTCCAAAGAATACAACAGTAATAAAAGCATCCATATCCTTGGTGAAGGAGTGGCAGTAGCAGAGGAAATTTTCTTTAATCTAGTGAAACAGTGCTAAGAAGCAGTGTAAAGAGCAGTAGTATTGTCCTGGTTCTTCTCCACTCCCCATTCTACTCTTGTTGGTGGAGTTGGTAGCTGCTTGAGGTCAGAGAAAGAAGGAAGGATGTGGCACCTACCTTTCTCTGGCCATTTTCTTCCCCAATTATGAAGAATTTATAAGAAGAAATGTGAAAATCCATATAGTTTTCCCATCTTAGGTAAGAAAAACATCTATAATCACATATTGGGGAAGAATATTTTTGTGGTTAAAGCTCTAGGATGAGAAAGGGAAAAAGTGGACTCAGTCTGGGGTAGGGGGTTTGTTTGGTTTGTTTTTTTAAACACAAACAAAAATGTTGTGGTTTTTTTTTAATTGGACCTATCAAATCAGAATACAAGTTTTTTAAAACATGAACTGAAATAAAGGCAGAAGTTACAGACTGCATATTAGGATATAGAAAGTGAGGCTCAGTTTTGTGGGGATTCTCTAAGAATGTCAGAAAATGGATGTTAACTGTACCATGGACAGAGAGAATGTCCTTCCACATTCTCCTCACCCATCTTCCAGATTATTCAGACATGTTGTAATGAAAAGGAATGTAATGAACAGGAAAAAAGAAAAAGGACTTTGTACCTTGTAGGTAGGAAAACATGAACTATACCGTATGCATAATTTTAATATGAAGAATTTTTTTAAACTATATTTTTTCTAACATTTGTTTGAACTTCATCCTTCAGAAAAATTTTCTTCATATTTCCTGGCTCTGTGACTCATCAAATGAGCTGTGCTAGTCACATCAAATGATGTGTTTCATAGAATAAGACAGGAAAAGCAGCACACTGAGTCATTGTCACAAGGAGGGTGGCTGCCAAACCGCTATTAGACAACATAGGGAAAAGCAAACATATTAAATGACTGAGGTCACAGAAACACAGCCTAGTGGCAGGAAATAATTTACAATCAGGTGAACATGAGTCTCTTCATCTTTTAATCTGTTTTTTTAAGGAAGTGAGACATGCTACCATGATGTTTATCTGTCTATCAGCTCCTGCCCCCACTAACTGTGTAAGCTGTTGGCTACTCTCCATAAAATTTGTTGAAGTAGTAGAAGTCTCAGAAATACAAAGTTCTTAAGTAATTTCCTGAAAGTTGATATTTGTAGCAAGCTGGGACATATCTTTTGCACCCTCCTGAGAAGGGCTGTAATTCTACTGCAGCTATCACCTGCTCCATGTGCCATGATGTGCTGGCCACTGTCCCACCTGCACTGGCTGGGCTGCAGCCATCACTGGGCTCTCAGCTCAGCACAGCACAGCCTGCCCTTTGCCCTGCAGTCACAGAGGAATCTGGGGGTGTTATACACCTGGGTCATCCGTATGGACTTGAGACATAAAGTGGAAGAATGAGATGGCAGTGGAGACTTTATGTGATGTTACACTAGGCATGGTGATGATACACACTGACAGAAAGAGGTGTGGAAAAAGAGGAATTGCAACATAAAGCTACTGCAAACCAGGATTCACTTTTGTTGGTGAAAACCTTTGAGGTCTGTCTAGGTTCAACAAATTGCTTTAGTTTAATTTATAACCTTATTCTCAGTACTCAGGTTATGCCCCTTCCTAGAGGATTTAAGCTCCTGCTTTAGCTCCCTTAGGAATGAAGATTTGTGCAACAATACTGTTTGTCTGCTCTGAGCAGTTAGTCACAAACAAGGCCCAGATCTGACAAACTTGATTGAGGAGTGGAAGCCCCTATTTAAAGTCCTGTAAGTTTAATGAAAATGAGTAAGTGGCTAGAAAAAATAGTTTATGCTAATTATCCCTCAGCCAGCCAAAATTAGATGGCTAGTCAAACAGCCCTCTCCTGGGCTAACTGTAGCAAGAATTATCTTTTCCTTGCTGGGACACTGTTCTGTCAGGGAAAATGAAGGATATAGTATAAACATTTGTATGACATTGTGGTTTCATTTGTTTTCTGATGAAATAATCTGACTACTTTGAAAAAGTTTTTAATTTTTTAAATATGTAAGTGGGAAGAATAACTACAAAAACTATCACAGCATACAATTATTTCCTTTATTTTTCTCTCGTTGATTCATCTTTGAAATTTGATAACTATCCATAATATCTGGGCTATTTTTTAGGCTGGTGATTTTTACAAATACCCTGCTTCTTATTAGGAAAGCAACATGTTCCTTCATATTAGGAAGGCAAACATTCACCTACTTTAATTATTTTTATATTTTAACAAGCTTATGAACAGAAAGTGAAAATCTCGCAATTCCATTATAATAGCATGTTGAGGTGGATTTGATTTTCTTTTTACCACTGTAAATTTGCCCATATCTTCAACAAGCTTAAGGAGAAACAAGGACACAGGAGCACACGCAAGCCATGACAATCTGGACTCGATAGTTACAGAATTGGCATTTGAGCCAGTCACCAAATCAAACCAATATTCCAATTTTTTTTCACAGTAACTAATTCTTATGTCTAAATTATCTGGTAGGATTTTTCCTGTGATTTGCTTTTCTTTTCATACTGTTACTGGCACTGACAGGAGCTATCCTCTGTAGACTGTGCCATGTCCACTCAAATCAGCATACCATACTTTTTTGCTTAATGACATGCATTATTGTAATCTGTCAGAATATGGCATTTCATTCATTAACAGCTCAGATTTTTAAATATTACCTGTGACAAAAATTTGCCAAATTTCTTCCTCAATATTGGAATTTGGAGGGATGTTCTTACTGGGGTTTTACTCTTCTGTGTTCATAGGGTAATACCCACCTTTCATATTATTGAGATTCCTGCTAATAAATGTGAGCACATTTATCTTTCACTCTAATATCATGGAGGATATAAGGGGTAGGAGTTATATTTCAAATGTATGTAGGAGATGGGAAAGTCTTTGTTGCATCTGCAAATTCAGTTTGCAGGCATTGTTCTGTAACTGGTTTCTATTCTAGGACACACAGAATAGGAAACAGTAGCAGCTTCTGCATCCCTACACAGAGGTCTGATATTTAGAACTACTAGGACAGAAGGTCTGTGATTGTTCTACTTTTCAGACTGACTTATCTTAACTGAAGTGTGAAACACAGCCTGGAAACATCAATGCGAAAGCATAGGTCTCACCTCCTCTGATGAATGTGAGAGGAAATATTGGATAAAAAAACCCTTAAAATTTATATACAAGCACAGGAGAAGGGGAAAAAGTCATGAGCATTGAGCTACAGAGCCCTGAAGGAAGGACCTCCCCATGTTGCTTTTGTTAGTGAGCTCAAAGAAGGATTGCAAGGACTCTGGCTGAGAGCGAAGGTGTTGAGAAAGCAGCACTGGTGCTCATGATATACTTCACTTTGAGCACAGTTCCAAGGTGTTTTTCCACTAACTTAACTGAGGAACCCTGTCAAGCATCCTGAAGTAATCAGAAGTGCTAGAACCCTTTTTCTTATACTAGTATGCTTCTATCATAATTCACTTATTTTTAAAAATTATTGCAAATGTAATATACAGAAGAAAAAACCCGCAAAATCCCACTATTCTCAGCCAGTTTTGTTATTTTTATTTGTAATTTATGGCAAAGAAAAAGACACTATTAATTCATACTTTTTGGATGTAGAATCAACAATACTGTGATTGGGTTCTTGCCTTTTCTACAGATAGTGCTCTGCGTTGGTGGGATCAGCAAGGCAGCATTTCCAACAGTGGTGTTCTCTGAAACACTTTCAGTTTCTACAGCTGCCTGCTTTTTCTCCTGGACCAATCTTCATTTGAGATTTTGGTTGTGTTTGATTTTGGAAGGTCAATCTGTAACTCTAGGAAAGATCTGCTCTTCAGTGGATTTCAAGCAAACAGGCTTAATCAGGTTTGACACTGCTCCATTTGGACACACACATATGTGCAGACACATCTGCATCATTGATTTCAAAATGCTTCCCAAACCACTCACTGTGTCTGCAGACCCTACTCATGGTGTCCTGGTATTTTGGTATCAAATGCATATAAAAAGAAGTTGCAATGACACTCAGTTTTCCCTGACAAGCCTTATTTTGAGAGTATGTGCAATTGCTGCAGTAATGTCATTTGGTAACTACTTTGGAAGGTAACATCCTCCACCCTGCAAATTTTGCCTGTAATATGCTACTGAGCAAGTCCACACAAAATTCTCTGTGATCATTCACCTAAAATATATTTTTTTATTTTCAGCAGAAGAGGGCTGCAAACCTTCTTTCACACAGTACATCCTGGCTCACTTCCTGCTCTTGGAAAAGATTGTTTCAATACCTCTGAACATGTGCATTACAAGAGACAGACTTGCTCCTTCCTGTATCAAAAACGGAGCTCTGAATATTTCTCTGGGAACCTCAAGCATGGAGAATTAGCACATTGAACAGAGAATACCTTCCTACCCCTGAAAGAAAAAAGGAGTTGACTGAGGCAGCACCACTGTTACAGGCTGAGGACCAGCCCTACACGACTCAAGAACTGAAAGGAAGAAATGAAACCAAAGCCTCCTACAGCAAATTTTGTCCTAACTCTCTTCTCCCTTTCCTGTACCAAAGTGTATTGTCTTAATCTGGGAATGTGATTTATTTGTGAAATATCTAGTGGGTGGCAGAGGTGGGGAGCAAAGCTGCACAAAGCTCCCCAGCGCTGCTGACCGAGGTAAATAGTGTGTCATAACACATTTATCAAATAATAATGGAAACCGTATAGAACACATACGAGAGGGAGGGGGAAGCCCCGTTCCCCACTGGGAAGTTACTGAATATTTCAGCCAGTTTATAAAAGTATGTGTACATGTGTTTGGAAGGGGGGAGGATTTTCTAGCTTCACCTCTGCAAATAAATCATTGGCGTGGGATGTCTGAGCAGACAAGTGAAATGGATGAGCACATTATGGATCAAGGAGGTGGTATTCCTGCCTTGGTTACTTTGAGGCAGACCACCCAAGAACTGTGGGTCTAAGATGAGACTGTAAGTAGTGCTTGTAGAGTTCTGAAAGGCCCAGGCTGCAGCCTCTGACATGGTATGAAGGTGGAGAATAAAATAAAATTGATGGTATTTCCAATATAGCAGGTATGACTTATCTTAACCGATGTTCCTAATATTTTTTTTTCATTTGGCTGGGTTGCAGCTATAGATAAAATGAAAAAAAAGGAAATATGACAAAGGTGTAATAGTTATGCCTGTTTTGAAAATAAAGTTTAGCTCAAATAAAGAAAAGAAAAATGTAATGACGATATATTTGTACATTGTTCACTGTTTGCCACTAGTGACTTTCAGAATACAGAAGCCATAATCAGATAGTCTAATTGAAATTAAGGATCTTGCATCATAACTGGTCTACTGAAGTCATCAAGGATTACTTATGGAAAAAGAAACCCACCCCACATGAATAGGGCTTACAGAACATGGATGAGTATTACCAAAAAATAACCAAGTTAAAAGGAGCCTGGAAAAGACAGTACCCATATAAATATATGTATAGTTAAAACTTTGGAATTTTTGCTAGGAAGACATAGTTATGAGGTTTGGAATGATCATCTTTAACAGGGAAACCTCTTGGAGTGCAACTGATCATGTTTTTATATTTATACATGGCAATTGTGATTGAAGGGTGATCAGTCTACATATAGTAATGAATAAGATGAATTTTGGGTTGTAAGGAAGCAAAGTAGGAAACAGACAATTATCCTGTTTTTTATTTTTCTAAGAAAAAAAGTGGTCTTGATGCTTTCCTACTACAATTTAAAATTTCATCATTCTTAAAAATTTTGATTGAAGGAATATTGGAAGTTTAACCAACATTTCTCTTATAGTTGACAATCTTAAGTTGTTTTAAAATTATTTTAAAACTGTTGCCAAAAAAATAATAATAAAAAAAGAGCACATATTTTAAAAAATGCTATTTTCCACCCATGGAGTACCTTTCCTCCTGGCTTGATCATATCTGATAACAACCCATTAACATTTGTAGCCATGTGCAGCCCCCCACCCTGCCAGGTCAGACACTGGTTTTGGTTGGCAACTGGCTGTAAGACGAAACCTTAGGACAGCTCAGCTTCAACACCTGCCAGGGGGTGCCCTGGTCACAGAGAGGAGGTGCTGGTGGTTTGTGGGCACTCTGCCTCCCATAACCAATGTCCCAGTGGGGTGTCAGCTGTGCTCCTGCCAGGGGGATGACGTAGGAGGCTGAGATGCTCAGCAGTCAAGTTCCTGTATCACATTTCTCAGGAACTGAGAAATGCTCAGGCTGGATTTCAGCTTCAGCATTCATAGTGTGTCTACCTAAATCTCCCCTGAAGTTTTGATTTGATGCAGTATTGTTCATTTGGTGCCTTAAATTGTGCAGTGCAAGTTTTCCTCCCCGAACTCTTGAACATCTGCTCTGCTTCAAAAGCTGCTGAGTTTTGTCTACAAGAGATTTTTTTTTTTCTTTCCTCCCCTCAAGTTTTAAGGGGAACTAACTGACTGTGGGCAGGTGATGAGCAATAGGTGCTGGAGAGCAAGGCTGCAAGAGACAGGAAAGAATCCTTCTCTGCCCAAGGGTTTTAGGCACCCAAGCAATTGATCTACAGCTAGTGCTGTAAACTGTGGGCTGTAGTTGCAGCTGTGATCTCTGTATGAGATTTACAGCCCCTGGATTTGCCCCTGCTGTGTTCCCAGCCTGGCTAAAGCAACTTGCTGCATTCCCAGCATGTCCTTGCAGAAGCTGTTGCATATCAGGCTGGGGGATATCTGGAGGCTGCTCCAAAGCCCCATCAGTTCACGTAATTTACCTACAGCCTGGCGATTGGTGAGAAAAATCTTCCTTGTCTCAGTCTGTTCTTGGTTCTAAATGTGGTGTTATCTAGCTGCTCAGCTACAGTAGTGACTAGCTCTCTAGATGTTAATAAAAGAGTCAAAAAACCACCAGATATTGCTGAAGTAAAATTCCTTTTAAAAAATCTTTTACAGGGGTTTGTTACAACTGAAACTATCTGGATATTACCCTATTTTTCTACTGCTGATGTCTGTGCACTGAGGCTAATTGCATCCATTACTGTAGAAGTTTAGCAGTTAGGCAACTGTACAGTGGGAGAGGGGACAGCAAAGAGAGCTGCCCTGGATGGCAGAAAAGCAGCAAGGTGGAAAGGGAAGATCTGTGATCCTGTGAATCCTCTCGCCTTCCCTGTTCCCTCATATAGAGGTTTCTCCATCAAGAGGTCCTTTGTAAAGGAGCCTTCTTCCTGTGTCTGCTGTGCACCTCCTCAGCACTTCCTCAGCCTGCCACGTTGTAAGGCAACCTCAGAGCATGAAACCCGTGCCTGATAACTCTGCAGCTAAATTAATATGTAAGAAATGCAGTATTAAAAAGGGCCAGAAAAGACTGATTTGTTGTTGAAAGCGTTGTCTAATGCATATTGTTGAAAGGATTCTTGTGCGCAAAGAAGACAGGTTTCCTTGACATAAAGAATAGGCCTTGATCCCATAATTATTTTGGCAGGTGGTTAATTCCCAAAGTGTGAGTTATCCTATGAAATTCAATGCACATTGTGAAACAAAGGAGTGGGAAGGAAGGAGGAAGGGATTACATATCTTGAGAGAAAGGCAAGAGGGGCTCTCTGAACAAATGGGACTGAAAGGAGGATTGAAGGAGGAGAGGAAGGGCGATTGGCGAATGAGAATAGGAAAGCAATTCAGATTTGAAGTTGAATCAGCAGTTGCTGACATGAATGTGGCACTAATGGAAAGGATTTGGGAAAAGAATAGATATAAGGTAATAGATTTGTTCTCTTCAGAACATTCTGTGTGCAGGTAATAACATGTAGAGTTTGTTTATAATAACTTAAAGTGACATCTTTTGGTTTCAAGTGAAAAGTGAATTCATGGTCAGAAACAAGGAATGCCACACTTACCTGTTTTTCTTCCTCTTTTCTTCTTTCTTGAAATTTATTTCTGGAAGTCATTAAAATTCAGATCCCTTCACTTGTAACAAATGATGTGAAGTGTTACGTACAGTACTTGGAATATATGTTTGTTAAAATGAAGGAAGAGACTCTTCCAACACTTTGGGATTTTATGAATGATTTACATCTGGTGCTAAAGTTCGTAAATGAAACGTGGGAGAACCAGATGCTTCATTTTTTGACTGCATCGTGCCTGCACATACTGATGGTGAATTGAAAACAGGAATGTCTCATAAATCAAGAAAATCTATTTTTGTACTCTTGATTTCTATTCTGAACATCCATATAATACCAAACAAAAGTGGTAAAATTTGTTCCTTGAGAAACTCTTTATGTTTAGTAACAGTGTGGACATGTTAATAAAAAAAAAAGGGTGGGGGGAAGGAAGAAAAAAAGAAACCCATTTTCAGAATGAAAAGTGCTCAGAATGAGCAACTGTTCTTGGAGATCAGCATTGAAGGCACTTCATTTAGCAAGAGAAAGGCTGAATGGAACTTCTGGACAAATTCTGCCAGCCATATAAAGAGCTGTGGTGTATAGTAAGATGACACTTCACAGCTTTTGGCATTGGGTGGAAATTTACTGATATGATAAATGAAGGCAGAATCTGGCCCACCGATTGAATAGAAAGATTGGAACACACAACCACACATTCGGAGAGAGATGAGTGAAATTCAGATGCTTAATTTTTCCATCGATGTTTTGGAACAGTGCTCTTAGCTTATCCTTTTTTTTTCTTGTTGACATCTTCTACTGGCCTAAGAACTGTAAACAGTGCATCTCGTGATTTTTATTTGCCACTAAAACTTTCATAAATAGGCTTTTAAAATATAATTTATTAACTTATAATGAAAAAAGAAGCACACGTCTGTCTAAAGGGTTTTAAAAATAGAATTAATAGGATCCCACTTCCTCGATTTCATAGCATGTGTTTATACACACATTTTAAATTATTATATTGGAATTCCAAAACTGCCTGTGAGAAATGGCAGGGTAACAATAACAAGTTTGGATGAACAAGTTGTTCATCCAAAGGGTTACCAAGTTACCAGCTGATGCGTGGTAGTGCCCACGTGTGCCCTCTTTGCCTCCAGCAGATGCATGGTAATTGGAGTGGGCTCAGCCCACTGTGCAGGTGTGTGAGGCAGCCTTGACTCACCTTGCAGTGCTGTGGAGGGAACAGTGTGCATCCAGGCAATCCTTGCAGCTCAACAGAAACTCGTTACTTTGTGGGATCTTGTTTGTGTGCCTAAGCCCTGGATGTGCATACCTTGGTATTTCTGTTACCAATTGAAAACAAATATTTATTTAAATTTATTTGCACATCCCACACACAGATTGAGTGTAGGTGTGCTGACAGAAGGGAGACTTTAGGAAGGATTTCAAAAAAGTGAAGGAAATGGCTTAGCAGCCAGGTTTCAAGGAGGCACCCTGAATGCAAGGAGCAAGCCCCTGTGGAGGGCTTTGTGATGATATCAAGGTGTGCACTGCTGGCAGAGGAGGTAGAGCTTGTGAGCTGGGGGAGCTGACCTTGCTTTCAAAGGCAGGTAGGCAGATTGTATAAACACACCACTAGCTCATGTACCTGCTACTCCAATATTTCTCTTGTGGAAGCCAGTGGAAGTTTTATCTCAATGAGAACAAGATCAAGCTATTCTAGGGGGAATATTCCATTTCATGCTGGCCATTGCACTCACTTTCAGGCTGAGGTGGAGTCACTAGAAGTGACAGAAGTGCTCTGTACTCCTCTTAGTTACTTTGCTGCTCAAAATGTGTCTCTAACTAAGACAATTTGCTATATGTCATAAAACACAAAGGAAAGCACTTTTCACAGCAAATATCAGAAAAGCACTCTCTTTTCTCAACTGCAGAAGTAACAGAAATGATGTGTTCATTTTAAATTCCATTCATGTAGGCCCTAATAAAAGCTATTATAAAATACAATTGTGTGGAGACAAAAAGAGAGATAATATCACTATAGCTCAATATAAAATTTAAGTAATTAAGACATGAAAACTATTACACAATTTACTATGAATGCAATGTGAATAATAAAAGGTTTAACCATTTCAATTCTGGCTTGGTGTTTTGTTTTCTCTTTTTTTTAATAGTGTCTTTTGAAAATGCTTGAGGTTGAAATATTGAAATATAAAGATCTAAATTCCATATTATTTCAGAAATTGAGCAGGGCTGAAAAGTAAGCTAGCTGGGTTTCCAAAGAAGTCTTGTACATGTTTTTAGCTATTGATGTAAAACATGGCAGTCTGCCACATAATGGATTCTACATGAAAAATGTCAGTTTCAGGTGATTTTGATTGCGGCTGTAAATAAACAGGACATACTGAGTGAACTGAGGAAGTATTTCAGCAGTGCAAGCTAAGCAGCTGCATAATAGATATCAAATTGTGTAGACAGACAGATGGGTCCCAAGATTAGAACAAAAGCATCCATAAAAGTACTGGAAAGAAAAGCATTTTTAAACAGGAGGTCTTTAAGATCTGCATTTTACTTTCACATGATTAACCACTGTGCCCTTACTTCTGATGGGCTTCTGCAACCCTGTTGTTAAGTGGTTGAGAGGAAAGATCACTCTAGCCTTTCTCTAGTTGAGTGACTATCAAAATTCAGTGTATTTAGTAGACATTTTAAAAGATAGTTAAATAGACATTTAAATATACATTTATATAATATACATATAAATGTATATATAGAAATAGACATTAATGCATATTTAAAAGCCATTATTCTCTTGCGCACTGCCATATGCATGACGGTGCCTCCTAACACTTACCAACATCTGCTCAATGATCCAGCCCTATCTTTTTACTTCATTCCAGTGTGATGGTGTGTGTTTGCTTTCTAGCTCAGATTTGTGTCCAGCACTCGGGTTCAGCTGTGTCCAGGCTCTCTCTCCCCCCAGAGCAGCATTCCCTGGAGCGGCGGGAGCGGCGAGCTGGTGGTTCAGTAGGTGGCACTCTTCCCTTTAGATCAGCCCGAGCCTTGGTCCCAGGTGCCGCACACAGTGGAAGCAGGAGCTCTGCATGAAGTTATGCGACAGAACCTCGTCTTACACTGCCAGGGTGTCAGGGACAATCCTCTGTCAATGTCCAGGTTAGAATACATCCTACACTGGGTCAGTCTGGGTGGTTTGTGGGCCATCCTGTGCAGAGGAGAGAAGCAGGGACCATCTTTAGCATCTGGGCAACATTAGCCTCAGTATCCAGTTCTCCCCAAAAACCTATATAGGGAATGGAAACAAGGTTTAGAGACCAGAAAGATGGAGCTCTGAGGTCCACTGAGTCGTTTAGGACGGCATTTTCAAAGAAAAGCTCCCTGTTCTCACTAGGTAAATTTGACGAGAGCTTGTTTGCTAGGTCTTCAGAAGCTGATGATCTGCACTTCCATTTATCATAATTTTGTAGTACTCAAACCTTCATCTGCCAGGTCCCAGGTGCCCCAAACTGGAGGCCTTTGTTTATAAAATCCTAGTCTTCAATGTGCATTAATTTCTTGGCCGTAAAATGGAACTACTAATACATACATATTGTGACTTACAGATGTGTAGTAAGAGATAAGAATGTTTGGGATGTGCTAGGAAAAGAAGGGGAAAAATTGAATTGAGCATTGTGCTTATATTTGTTGTTTATGATGAAGAATCTAATAGTGAAATTCAGCTCCTGAACCTTTGTCTTCTCTCTCTTTTCCTGTTATTATGGCTTGTTTCAAACTGGGATGAATCCTCCCACACATCACAAAGTGCAAATGAAATAATGATAAAAGGCAGTAATGATAAACTTGGCCCATGAGATTTTATTTTTTTAATTGGTTAGTTTTGTAAATCACCATTTCTCCTTAAAACTGCAGAATACTTTTGTCCAATAAAGTTATATAAATGACTCAGATATTTCTATACTTGAGGATCAATCATTAAAACAAATAAATAGTGCAAGTTACACAGGTCAAGTCTTAGGATAGGCTTTATAGGAAGGAAGAGTTGCATGTTTGTGGTTTCGTAGTCTCCCCAGTAACTCATCCCATAGATAGTTTAATATTTAAGATATAAATTATTCATGAACAGTTTTTAGTAATCAGTGAATTAGCCACTTGCAATTAAAAAAAAAATTGACCTCCTCTTCTTGCATTTAATCTGAGTAAAGTCAGTGTCATTGCTGTGTGATTGGGCATCATCTATTTTTATCTGTTGTAGCAGCTGTTTTGATCCAAAATTGACAAAACCACCTTGGAAACCTTAAAAAAAGGTAAGTCATATACATACATACATATATATATATATATATGACCCTTTGCTCCATGCAGAAATACAGTGCAAGCCATCCAAACGAAGTGCAAACCTTTGGCCTTGTGTGTTGGGTCTGGCTGAGATGCAGTTATTTTTCTCTGTAGCAGCTCTCACAGTGCTGTACTTTGCATTGGTAGCTCAAAAATTGGTAACACAGTGTTTTGGCTACTGCTGAGAAGTGCTGCAGCAGCATCAATGCTCTCTCTCCAAAATTCCAACCCTAACCTTTGACCCCCTCTGCCAGTAGTCTGGGAGTGGGAAAGATCTTGGGAGGTGACAGTTTGGACAGCTGAGCCAAACTGATCAAAGGGATATACTCCATACAGTATGGTGTCTGCTCAGCAATAAAGGCTAATAAGGAGGAGAAGAGGGGGGCATTTGTTATTAATTAAATTTGTGTTCTGGAGCAAGCACTACATGTACTGAAGCCCTGCTTTCCAGGAAGTTGTTGGACATACCTTGCCTTCTGGAAGCACAGAAATTTGTTTGTTTGTTTGTTTTGTTTGCTTCTGCATTCTCAACCTTTTATCTTGCTTGGTTAAACTGTGTTTATCTTGACCAACATATTTTCATTCTTATATTTTACCCTGCCTCCCTCTCCAAGAAGGGGAGTGATAGAGCAGCTTAGTGGGCAACTGGCATCCAGCCAAGGCCAACCCACCACAAAGCCATCAGAAATATCTAGAATGTCAGATCATATGCACCAAATATTTTGACATATCTATTTGTAAAATTAATGCCATTTTAGAGTAGATGACTCTTCTGTCCCTTTAACAAAGATAGCCTGAAAGAAAACAGTGACTTTAGAATGTGAATTCTAAGAATTAAAAACTTCAAAGAAATATTCTTTGAAGATGTTTATGAGACAGTAACAATGGATGATGCCAAATATCACATTCTCCCTTTTGCCAAGACTACTTTGTTCCAGTGCCTCACTTTTTTCATCAGGCACAAACTGCTGACAGAATGTCAGTGTAATAGGAAAAGACATCATTTGGAACAGTTATTAATATAAAACCCAGCCATGTCAGAAAAGGGCTAGCCATCCAAATGGACAATTTCAACAAGACACAATTAAAGTTCCATTATTTCCCTCCCTGGAGCTTAGGAAGAGGATAAATTTGCATTGTGTTTACCTTTTTTTCGCTTTGTCATTGAAATAGTTAACATTTTTAATACTTTTTTTTAAAAAAAGCAGTTATTCCATTTTACCTACCATACCTTTGATTTCTTCTTATCTTCATAGTTACTATGCTGTAAATACTTGTTTGTTCATATAGATTACATTGTAGAAAAGATAGTAACAAAAGGCCCTTATGTTACTTTGTATATTAGATAGAAGTGGGAGGTAATGGATAGAATTGAGGAGTGTGCACTGAGACATTGAAAGCATTGTTCAGAGAGACAGAAGAACAGAAAGACAATTTAAAATAAATAAAAAAAAAATCCCACAACTTATGAGCACAAGATTTCATAGAGAAAGGATGGCAGCTTATGTGAAAACTTGTTGAGATGTCACAGGGAAATGTAAGAAGATTCAGACCCTGGAATTTGTCTAGAAGAAGAAAAGAACTACCCTTAAGAGAAGTTTCAGTTAAGTTTCAGTGGAGTACAGACTGAAAATCTGATTTAATAGGTTCAAGAAGTAGGCTACAAGAGATTAATTCAGCAGGAAATTGTAGATGATGTAGACAGATAGAAATTCAATAAGCTTGGCAAGAGAGGGAAAAGCAGGCTGGATCCTAAAAGCAGAAGTATGTGTGAAGAAGCATGGACATACTAAGGGTAAAAGAGACTTCTGCCCATATATTTCATCACAATTACCATAAAACAGTGCAATAGGTTCTAGAAAGGACTAATTTGACTCCTGTCAAAATTTTCATTTTGAGACTCATTTATGCCCTGGCTTCTCTCTTAAAATTTTTCTTCTGGAGATTCTGAAAAAAAATTATCTTCATTTTCTACTAAGTGTATTAATGAAGACAAAATATTTGTTCCTATTGCTGGGCAAATGTTTTTTTCCATTTATAGTAATTAATTCTTAAAATGTTAGGAAAATATTTTGTAAATTTTTATTATTTTTTTACTAAACATATAAAGGCAAAACTTCTCCCCCAGTCATCATTTTAAAGTGGTAAGTAAGAATTTAATGTATTTAAAAGATAAAATGAAATTCAAACAAACAACCATATAAAATATTAATCTTGTTGCTTTCAAGCATACATATCTCAGTTATTAAAAAGAGACCATTTCTATTAATATATTTTTAACTATGCATAGCCTAACCCAGCCCTGAAGTGTTGGAATGGGACTATATATGATGGTTATCAGTGGAGGATTTTGAGAACCTTACTGAGGAGAAAGAATATATTTTTGGCCAGTGACAGTCCATCTAGCTGCACCTGGACAATGTGTTCACTTTCAAGCCTGAGAAAGTGCCATATTGTTTTCTGTGTCCAGCCAGCTTAAAACTAAAATCTGGAAGCTTATGCCCTGTGTTTATAAGCTAGTGAGCCAGCATTCAGGATAAGAATTCACATCGTGTGTGCCACAATATGCTGCGTCAGTGCTAAAAGTCCTGAGGTGGTACATCCTCTAATAGTTTTGTGTTTATGCAAAAGTCAGTCACAGAAGTGAAGCTTGTGCAAACAACCCCCTCCTCACTTTGCTCAGTCTTATATGTGACAATTTCAGCTTTATTTCCAGAGGTTTTCCAGAACTCTGGTATTTCTTTTTGGTCTGCCTGTCTTTGCTATTTTTTCTCTAATTGACATATTCAAAGCAGAGCCTAAGAATGCAAAGATTATCCACTTCCAATTCTTCTCTCCATGGACAAACCCACATAACACCCACTGATGGATGACAGCTTACTGTTCATTCTAATTATAGTAAAGTGTAAATCTACTGTGAGTAGGGAAATTGGGAGCTTGTTTCCCCTATAAACTTTCTCAAATGTCTTCTGGAGGTCCAGTGCCCCAACATGCTTCACTAGCAATCTCTAAAAATGCAAAACAAAAATAATAATCCTAATGAATGTTGCATGTAAATGGCAGAAGGTATGTGTTTTAGTGTAAATTAAACTAAAAGTTCTGAGGCTCAGCTGCCTGAAGTGTTCAGGAGTTAGCTGATGGTGTATAATAGCTGCTCAGCCTTTTTACTGCTTCTCGGTGGAGACAGCATTGATTGGCTGGGCTGATTATAGCCCTGCACGTCAAAAAGGTGCAAGTTGTTCTTAACTCTAGAGAATCGGCTCTTGCATGTACAGGCTTAATGCATGATAAGCTATATGGTGTAGACATAAATTTTGTGCGCTTGAAATTGAAGTGAACTTTGCTTGTATCCATGTAGATATGGCCAGTAGCTGTTAGAGTCTGTTGCAGCTCATATTTATTGCTTGTAGTTAAAGTAAAAATCAGTGCCATGTGATTTTATTCAATTCATGGAAAAAAACCTAATTGTCCTTCTGCCAAAGTTTAAGTGCTACATTTTTTCATTAGAATTTAACAAATGTTCATCTTAAAATAGACTGACAATGGGTCAAACTGTTCCACTTTATCTGTTATGAACTTAAAATTTATCAAAGCAAGTACTTGCTCTTTCCAAAGCAATTTGTATTTTCACTCCTGAATTTAACTGTCAAATTCTCCTTCCCAACTACTGTTGAATAGCCACAGCATCCCAAAATATTTGAAAAAGATCACTGCAACAGCCTTACTCTTTCACCTGCCTCACTCAACATGTTATGTAGATGTTTTAGGGCATTAGTATTGTCTATAAGCCTTCAATGCAGAAATATATAGTATTTTTAGGGAATATTCTTGAAGAAGATGGCTGCTACCTTGTCCAAGTTTTGCTATCCATCTTTATCTTAGCCAGCCATGACCATTCCACAAATGTGTGTGATTCAAAGCCGGTTTGGAGTGTAAGCTAAATCTCCTCCCTTTAGATTTGTATTCTACCTCATCATTTGCAGACCCACATCTTGAATAAGGACTTTTCTTGCTGTCGTAATATAACTAATGGTAATCTTGGGGAGGTATGTGCGATCCAGTATGAGAAAGGGTATCTTAATCTTGCCCTCTCTTGGTAAAGTATATTAAATCCAGGATTTAAAAAGTAGACTAAGCATTGATGGGATTAAATGTATTACATATCTTTATGGAAGACACATTTATTCTTTCGTGTTCAGTGCTAAGTCCCGTGTTGAACTAAATCCAAAAATGAGATGTAGATTCTGGCATATCTTAAAATGTCGAACCAGATCTCTTGGTTCTTGCTTTGATGTGGCAATATTCTTTTAGTGCCTGAACAACATCTTGGGTAGAGGTGAAAATGTAACACAGAGCCTTTTAATTTTATTGTGTTATTTATAACAATTATCTAAATCAAATTAGAAGTAAATGGCTACTAATCTTTGTATGCATGTGTATGCATGCCCAACAATTCCTAATGCCACTAGGAAATGAGAGTAATTTTGATATTAAAATGATTACTACCATTCTTTTAATAAACTGATGCGACTTTAGAAGTCTGTCCCTGATATCTTTCATGATTTAGACATCACACAAGCTGTAATTGTGCTATTAAAGGAAAGAGAGCTAATCTTTTTGCATTTGAAGTAAGCCCTCATCATCAGACCCGACAAAGCCAGACAGATCAAAAAAGAGTAAAAAAGAGCATTTAAGGAAATTAGTACAAGTGTCAGTTAAAAGGTAAAAATTAATGCACTTATTATTGAAATACAGTTGAAACCTGCGTTCTTTTCATTTCTTTGATATTGCTAAAGCATAAAACATTCAATTAACTTTCCATTGTGTTTGCAGAGTAGTGGGGAAAGGCAAACCATTGTCAGTGAAGTGTTAGGTGTGTAGGTGGTGTGTGCAAGGCAAAAATTATTAGATACGAGAGGAGGGTAAGCCTTTTAGTTTGCAGTCGACACAGACAGTGAACTTCTTTACTGTGTTCCAGAACAATGTTCTTGCATGTGTACTTCTTTTCCTAAAGATACAGTGCTGAGCCTCTGAGAAGGGAGCATGCATTCCTTTCATCCTCACTAGGGAGTATTTCTTTTCCTGATTATTATTATCTACATCATTAAAACCTGCATGGTTTTGCACCTCTTTCCTAATAAAAAGTGAATACGGATAAATTGATAATATTTTGGACCATTGAATAATAGTACTTTGCAATATAAGTGAAATAGATACATTTAATTCATACTTACCCTCAGCCATAAATATGAATTCCCACGGCTGTACGCTTTTATTCTTTGAAAGCTGTTACTACAAGTGTTGATTTGTAAAAACTGATTTAGGATATTTCAAAATACATCCTTGATTTACAGCTGTTGTATGTTGACAACACTGAAGCTGCAAATAATTTGTTGTAAAGCAGTAGTTTTCCTATTCTTTGTGCTGTTTAAAGTGAAAGTAGCTTTTTTTTTTTCCTTTTTTTTTTTTTTTTTTTTTTTTTTTTTTTTTTTTTTTTTTTTAATGAGAGCACTGGAATGATGTAAAATGTATAGAGGTAAAATTATAAAAAATCGCATAAAAGTGTAATCCCTCTATACCCATTCAGCTTGTTAACAAAACCTTCCTAATATATTGATGGAGATGTTTTCTCTCTCCTTCCACTTATATATGTATTTCAGTAATGTTAAGACTATGCTGTAATGTTCAATATGCTTTAATTAAAAGAAGTATTTGCTAATTGGCATAAAATGTATGTGCGATTATTTTTCCATGTATTTATGGTTTTTCAATAAGAGAACAGCTGCTAAATATTTTCTTACATGCTGATTCCACTTAATCAGCATTCTTCTTAATGGAGGCAAGAAAAGTTAGGAATTGTGTTTTACAAATATGTTCCATGAAAACATCAGTATGATGACAAAGTCATGCCCTTTGGGGTACAAATGAGCAGATTTACCACAAAACATTTCTATATAGATAGGAGATAAATCTTACTTTAAAGATGCCTTGCAATATTGAGCACCTTCCAAGCCAAATGTGTACTAGCACTTAAAGAAAATATTACCAGTTTTAACACCCAAACTCTCTCGATGTTTTGATTACTATTCCTATTAATATGCACATGATAGAAGTTAATGCCACACTGACAGATTTAATGCTTTGTAAATGTGCTGAATTAAACTAGAAAGGTAAAAGCAGCCATTACCCTAAGACCTAAAAGAGAGACACTAATCAGCTGTCTTTTTCCCTCTCCTTTTTACAGATGACTGGGAATACAGGCTTTATTTAAAATGCAAGGCTGGAAAAAGCTTAGCCACAGGAAAAAGAAAAGGTCTTGACCCTTAGATATTGATCCCATTCTATTGATTACTAGAGATGGGGGTGGAGGGACTTTTAAAAAATGTAATCCTAAAAAAGGCACAAAGCAGATTTGGGTAAAAATCAGACTGAGCTTTGTTATTTACAGGACTAAAGAGTTCTAGAATAAAAGATAATGTGAGTGGAGATCAGGGCATGGGTGGACTCCAGAGCTGATGTTCAGACTTCCTAGACTCAGAAGCCAAAAGCCCTTGCCTTCCCTGGCAGGAGTGTTCTGTCAGTAGGTTGGGCTGCCCATGGAAACTGGGATATCTGGCAAGGCTGGGATCCACATTTGCTGATAAATTCCCTACTATGGGCAAAGGGGCACTTTGCTAAAGCATCCCTCTTCTGCAGCCATGCCGAACAAGAGATCAAGAAGAAAAAGAGCCCTGAGCCTGTGGCCCAGACTCCTTTTCAGGAGAAAAGATAACAAATAAGGTTAAAGCTTTGTGTTTTATGCTGAACTTTGGGATTCAAGTGGAAAACTGGAAGTTTCAGGGGCAAACAGAAAGGAAGACTATTTGTGTGTTATTATCCAAAAGAGGCTTTTAAAAGGCTCTCAAAATCCTAGGACAAGTAAGCCTATGTAGTACAACTTCTCTGAGAAGCATTAAATCTACATGAATCCTGAAATGCCTGATTTACTTGAGCAAAAGTCTCCATAATTCTCATTGTGAAAGAACTGAAGCATTTCTGTAGATTAGTGGGAGGAAGAACTGCTCCTTTGCAATGTGCTAGGGCCACAAAGAATGTAGTATAGATATATTGACAAATGGAAACATAAAATAAACAGAGAAAAATGTGTAATCCCAGGCAGTAATATATATTTTAACCTAAACTACTGCTCTATTTGCAGTGTTTCTACTTATCTTTTCCACATTGCATAGCTCAGGCTTCTGAGAGGAGTTTCCCCATGTTTTTTCTAAGGGAGCACAAAGTGTCCTAGATTCTCTACATAGGTTTCTTATAGACCTGTGGAATTCTGCAGCTAAACTCTCTTAAAAATATTTAAACTTTACAGTATCAGTTCAAGGACTTCTAATCAACAAATTCTGACCTGCTAAATGGGCAGATGTTCCAGGATCCATCTGGTGACTTGCTGTTCTCCCCTGCTTCATCTAATACCCCCATTATCTTTTGGGATTCTCTGTAGGTATGTTCTCCTCACTACACAAACAAGCTTCTGTCACCAACACTGCTTTTATATGCTGTTTGATCTGTCCAAAGAGGATGTCACAAAGTGCACATAGCCGGTAAAACAAAGGTCAAATACTCTCTTCAGGTGAGATAGGGCTAAAAATGGTGCATATAAAATATATTTCAGCATTAACAATCTGCAGGAACTTTTAGCAGCAATCATGAATCTGGACAGTCAGCATTCCGAGGTGGCAACCACACAGGAGCTGGGCACCAGGGTAGCTTAGTCTCAGGAGGTAATACGGTAACCTTGCTGTATTGCTGATAGTGACCAACTGTCTCTGATATCTCTACACACCCTTCCAGTGTGCCAGGTAGAAAAAAAAATCCCTAGACTGTCATCATAAGTACTCTGTTCTCATCGCAGTGTGCCTTCACCACGGCTCTCATTTAGTTTTTACTGTCTAAAGACAACTCTGGATAATATGTTCTCACATAGGTATTTCATTAGAAAGAGATCCTGAATTTGAAAAACCACATCTCTTTCCAAAATATTTTCTTCTAGAGTTTTTATTAGCTGCAGTATCAACTGCTGATTCTTCTATCAGTGACCCACTTCACGGTGCAGTTTTAGTGCTAACAAACAAGCAAAAAAATCTTCCTATAGAATCAAAGATGAAATAAAATTACTCAAAAATTATATCTTTTAATCATCATTTACTTTTGCCTGGTTTCTTCCTCATCGAAAGAAATCTATGAAATTTTAAAAGACTCAGAATTTCTTTTACATAACAGATAAAAAATAATGTGCTCCTATTAAATTAGAACATTCAGGACAGTTGATTTCATCAATAATAAACTCCCTTTGCGGCAGTTAGTGACAAAAAGTGTTTCTCAAGGGAGGTAAATATTTACTTACATATTTGTAAACTTTCTCAGTGCTCTTTATAAAACTCAAAACCTCATGCAAACTAAAGTGGTAGATTAGACAATGCAAATAATAACAGATATTAATGTTTTCCTTTTACCGGTCTTTTTAAGATCTAAGAGGAGAAAAGTGTAAAAGTCATAATGTGAATTCAGGAGCCAAAGAATTGGTTTGGGCTTTACTTGCTTGTTGAGTTTTTGCTGCCTTGTCTTACCCACATGCAGCCTGGTCTCTGCAGCATAGCTGGGAAACACATTTGCTTCAGGTGCAAAACACACCAGTGCAAAGCTGTGGAGAAACTCTCCTGCTCTGAAGTCAGACTGGCTGAGCTGAGGGGCTGTGAAGGGGCAGCTCAGGCAGTTCTCACCTGTCTGCAACAAGATAATTTCCTTGCTTCAGAAGGGCATCATAAATATACAGTCTACGGAAGGTAGTAAGGTGCTTAGACATTACATCTATCCCTGAAGAGAGAAAGGAGTATGAGGTAGGGAAATGAAAGGCTGCTGTGACAGCAGCACAGCCTCACAAGTATTGTTGTAACACCAATGGCTGGGAATTAGAGGGGGCCCTCCAGCCTAGCTGTATATCACAAACAGCAGTGGAGTTTTTAAGGGAACCATTTAATCTTCAGAGACAATTTACAAGCCTTTTGCTGCCAGGGCCTCAGCCACCCTCTGCCCATGACCTCCCCTGAAGCCTGGCCATGGGTGTGTCTGCGAGCACCAGGTGTGGATGGTAGTGCCGGGGCTCAGATCAGGGGCAGGGGGCCCCTCCACCCTGTCAGCACTCAAGGTCACCTGTGTCCTCCCTCTCTTTTTTGATTTTTTTATCTTTTAGTCACTCGAGGCTGCGGTACCTCCATGTGGTCTGGATAAAGACAAGTTTTCAGACCTCTGCCCCAGCAAAGTTCCAGTGCAGAAACCTGGTTCCTGTGACTGAACTCTGCAAGATAGAATCTGCATTTAAAAATCAGTGAATTAATGCCTGCAAAGATGCTGTATAAATCTGTACCTAATAAGTACAGTAGAAATCTATTAGTTTAACCATCTAGCCTCCCTTATTGCTCTGCCACCCTTATGGTAATAATGATGAGCAGAGTGGGAAAAGAAATTGAGCCATTTTGCCTACTGAAATGCACTGAAGGAGTTGATACTTCTGTAGAAATGGAAAGAAAGAAGGTAACTTTTTCCTGTAAAAAGAAATGGGCAGGGAGTGAAGCTAGCATTTACTATATGAATATATTATTCTAGCGATATTCATTATTTTCTGTTTCTGTAGGCAGGGAAAGAAGTTCTGTTTGGGGGGAGGATATATAAAAATATATCCAGTTAATTGGATATATTTTTCACCTGCAAGAAATGTAGGGCAAAAAAATATAAATTCACTGTAAAGTTAATATTAGACAATTGAAAAAATTAAGGTATGAAAAAGAAGACAGAGAAACAAAGGAGATACTGAAGGAGAGCTCATGTTTAGAGTTAATTCATGGAAAAGGCAAAATTACATGCATGAAAAGTAAGTTCTGCAAGAGGATCAAGTGTTTCTGAGCCCTGTTCTTCTCCAAATGCATTCTGTGCTACACACCAGAAGTGTAAAGACCAAAAGAAGAGGTACATAAAACACTATGATTTTATTAGATAGTTTTCTGCTAAAAAAAGAAGAAGTAATGCCAGAGTTGCAGTGACAACAGGATGTGCCTTTTGATTCTGTTGTTGTTTGAGAGTACTGGCCTAAGATTTCATATCACAGCCTTGGGTCTTTCTTGACCACTTACCTGTGAGGCCTGGAAATTTGGGTTCCAGATATCCATGTATTTACAGGCATACAGGTGGATCTGGGGAAAAGGCAGACAGACACTTGTATGCATCATATTGTGAAGTCATTGTGGTCTACCCATGTCCAAGAATTATGGATTTGTTACAGGATTTGAGAATATATATTTTCAATATTTAAGTGTCACCCAGGGGCTGCTCTATGTTTTCTGTTCACCCATCCTGCCCAGCCTTACAGACACACTAATTTATGTCCTGATCCATGCTCTGGGAATTAGTGTCATGGCACTGAATAAGATTGTAAAGAAGTAATTTTTTTTTAACCTCTGCATGTTCAAGGTACTTATCTTGTTGCATGAATATGGATGATAGTTTCCTATGAATATGGAAAAGACTAGGGAGGGATGGGTCAGTGTTTAACTGCTCTTAACCTTTCCACCAAGCTGACCTTACCAGAATATGATGCATAGGAGGGGTCGGTCATAGCTGATTTTCTGTTAGAATGCCATTAGTAATTTTTTGCCACATATGTTTGCCCTAAAGCCTTGTTTGCCACCTATATAATTATTAGAATACTCTTATCATTGTATTTGAAATTCTAAGTTGACACTTATGTCATAGTACTATGGCACAGTATTATGTTTAATTTCTCTTTTGTTAGTCTCATTTAATGTACTGAAGAATTGTGCTCAAAAGAAGATCCCACACACTTCTTTTCCTTACCATTATCAGCTCTGTGTTCCTCCCCTACCTGCTAGAAACATCAGTTTAACTAAAAAAAAGAGAAGAAAAACAATATAGATTTGCATGCTCAAAATATAAGGTAAACACCTCATTTCATGTGTTTTCTCAAGGAAGTAAGAAGGTATTGATATTTTCCTGATAGATAAAACTAATTACCCAGTGGTATTACAGGATGATGATGATGCCAGATTAATTGTGATTTTGTGCACTATGTCAGTCTGAGCTGTTTGGCACAAATTATGTTCACTTGATCCCTGTATAGAGTAAACAGTAATTGAAAAATTACCTTCCTCCTCTACCCTGGCAGACTTGCTTGGGTGTTTTCTGCAGTGCTCCCTTTTATCCCAGAACACATGGGTGAGCTTCCTCTGGATGAAAACTCATAGGAATGCGTTAAATAGTGGATGACTGGGCTTACCTCGGAATGGAAAATCCCGATGCAGCCATGAAATGGTTATCTGCAAACAGGGTCACACTGAGTGGAATTGGAACAGGAAGATCCTTTGGGCTCTTCAGGTGATGTTTAGGTCTCCATATTGTTGCACCTATCTCTTTTGAAATCTTGAAAATTCACATCAGCATTTGGTGCCCATAGGGAGGGTGGATTGGGTTGCTTTCCCATAAAACTGCAGAGCTGAAAATGTATTATGTTCCTGGATCTTTATTTATTTATTTATTTATTATTTTCACAGTTTCAAATGGTGTTTTTGTAATGTAATGTAATAAGAGTGTATAAGAATGTAATAGGAATGTAATAAGATGTCGCAAAGCAGCAGCACTATTCAGCCACTATATAAGGGGTGGAAATGAACTTTTTCTTACTAGTTACTTTCTACTTAATTAAATAATTTGGAACAGTTGAAAAATACATCCACTTGCTGTAGATTGCTATGTTGATTATCTGTTCCATTTTTAAGTAGTTTTATAGCAGCAACAACCCTGTATTACCACTGTTCTTCATCTGCCATTCTCCTAATACCTAAGTTTTGCAACAAATTTGTCAACCTGTAGATGTTTTGCACTCCTTTCAGGGACTGAGAACTGATGCACCACAAATATAAGCTAGTTTTCCAGAGAAGATGAGGAAGCACAGGAAAGTCTGAATGGTTTATTGGGCCCATGTGGTTAGGGTGTGCCAATATCTGCAGCCAAGAGGAATGAAAAGGAGTGGTTAGCTGCAGATGTGTGTCTCTGTTTCTAGCCTGATAGATGAGGTTTCCAGTTGTATTAAAGTAGCAGAATTTTACAGAAGTCTGGATTGGAACTGAAATTTGTCGATTTAGATCCACAGCAAGAATTTGCCTGCAATTATATTTATAATTGCAAGAAATTATAAATATAGTGGACAAATGGATACTTTTGCTAGCAGTGTCTTTGAAGTCAATCCCACATGTTTAAATAGTTGTGTTGAACAGGCTTGCAGGCTAAACTGGAATATGTTTATATTGTATTTGCAGTAGTAGTAAGGTACTTAGCTCAGCATTGTTATTTTTATTTAAGCTATGCATTTCCAAGATAATTTAATTAAGATTATTTTGTCATCGTGTTAATTACTGAGGATATGTATTGTGTAATACAGAGTACCTTTTGGGTAAATTAAGTCCACACTGCTGGGACTTTCCTCTCCTGTTCCACTTAAAGGTTAGCAGTTACTATGTGGAATACAGACTAGATAGATCCACAGTTGCTATCTTGCAGAGTTTATAGTTTAAACATGAAAAACAGGTGAAGAGTAGAGAAAGAGAGTTTCCCATGATCTAAAATCAGCTGTGGGAGGGATGATGTGCACAGGCTGCAGAATCTAGGCACTGCTCCATCCATATTGCTGTCCCTTTGGAAGAGCAGTCTAACACAGATTAAGATACTTGCTCACACTTGCACAAAAGGGTTTTTTTGGTGGTTTTTTTTTTATTTTATTTTTTAATTATTATTGTAAAGTAAATGTCAGCTATTCCATCTGCCCCTCAAAATAACCATCATTAATTAGCTGATTTATTTTAGACTTCGCAGCAGAGGTGGATTTTTAAGGATAGATTTCAAAGAAGTGAGGACAATTGCCTGACAGCTCAGTTCAGGGAGGGCACTCCATGTGTGAGGGGCAGGGTGGAGCTGTGTGTGAGAGAAGCTGACAAACAGCAGAGAAGATTGTTATTGTTGGTGAATTTGAAGGAGTAGTGTGAGAGTGTGTGTGTATGTGTGTGTGAAAAAGAGAAAAAGAAATGCAATTAGAGACAAGAACAGACAAATAAATAAGGGTGGAGTTTTGAAGAGCCTTGAAGCTGAGGACAAGAAGCATGAACTTGCTGTTTTGAAACCAGAAGGGATTGAAAGGGAGATGAGTGATGTGGTCAGAACATACAAGAACTATAACCCTCAAGCAGGAAAAAACCCAAAAATAATGTTGGGCTATTTCTTGATAAGCTCAGAAAGCAGAAATTGACAGAACAACCTCTGCTTCCAAAACCTTTTAGAAGCTGAACAATTTTTGAGGAAGAAAAGAGAACAGAGATGGCATCCAAAATAGCACATTAAAAAAAAAAATCTGAGCAAGGGCATTTGCAGTGCTAAAGCAGAATGTTAATTGAAATCCTACTGTGCCAACAGGAACATTGGAAAGAGACCAGTCAGGATTAGACTAATTAAGATGTCTTTAAAAGGAAGGGTAAAAAAAATCTACTGAAAAACTGAACAGGTTGGATTGTATTAAAGAAGAATTTACCAAATGCACAGAGAATCCTTAAAGAATTTATAAAGTGTGTCCATCTTGCAAAACATGAATTGAAGTAGACTGGAATTTGATACAGTTAAAGAATAGCTGTCTTCTGAATATCTTTGGAAGCTTGTGATTGGGAATGTGTTCCAGCACATTATCTCCTTGTCCTCTGTATTTTTATTTTGAGGAGAGATGTCAATAGCTGCTTTAAGTAAGTTGATGGCTTCCGTATTACCCCTTGTAGTGGCTTTCTCTGACATAAAATATTTGATTCAGCATCCTTCTTCCACTACACAGGGCTGTCAGGCAGCACGGAAGTGCTTATGTGGCACTAGAACATGGGCATAAAGATGGAGAAGGTATTTGAACTTGCCTTTGCTAGGACCAGCAGGACACACAGATGGGAGTCTGAGACCACAGGTAGAAGCAGAATTTGCCAGGCAGCTTCCACAACTGGAGCTGATGACCCACATCCAAGCCTCATTCAGCCCTGGGAAGATAACCATTGCTCCTGACACCGCAGAGTGATAATGGCATTTGACAGAGGAAGCCATGAATATTTTAATCCTTTAAAAGGAGTAAGGAGTATGTCTAGTGTTGAGTCAAGCTTTTTGAATTATTCAGTGTGAATAAGTGAGCCAATTTATTGGACCTTTTCCTTGTTCACAGATCACTCATAACCTCATCTTTCTTTCCATGGCCAGAGTTGCTTTTCTCAAGTTTTCTGCAAACATCTAATACAAATGTCAGCCAATGGAACTTGTGATCTCTTTCCTTCAACCATTATTAGTTGTTAGCTTTGTATAATTTTCCAAATTATTCCTTCTCAGTATTTGGATGATAGGAATTTTGAAGGGGGGGAAAAAATGAATAATGAATCAAAACTAAATATGTAACTGTACAAATATAATTTCATACAAAATTTCAAATATGTCTAGTTGTGCAAAATGCAGATATTATCTATATAATTATAAGAGCAAATAAGCTCCTAACTGACAGGTGGATTTTATTGGGGTTTGAATTGTGTAATAGCCCCAACAGGAACTGTCTCAGGACTGAGTGGTTGGAACTCCATGTGCTTAGCCCTGAAAATGTCTCGGCTATCCAGAAAAACATGGCATCTACACTTAATGTGTTCAGCAATAATTTCAAAACCTATCTGTGCATTTTATTGGAGCTGAACAATTGCACATTCAATGAAGAGGGCTATAGATGGTACTAGTATGGTTAAATCAAAGACAACTCTGCAGAGTGTTTCAGAGTCTTGATTTTACACTATACAACTGTCTTGAGTTTTGCATTGGTATATTCACTTATTTACCAAAGCCAGTCTTTCTAAAAAAGTACTCTCTGTAATGATATTCTTGGGACGTCTGCAGCTTGTCTCACATTTGTACATATGTGAAGTCAACCCAAACAAGTAAGTGTATGTAAAATCTGCATACTGATATAGTACCTTTCTTAAAATTGGATATAAAGCCACACACTATAGGAAAGCCAGAATCTTTCTATAAATTGCACTGAGAGTAAATCCCATTCTAAGCCATTTATCTAAGTAAAATGGAGTGTACAAGGTACTAAACTAGCCTGACAACCTGTATTTAGTGTAATGATTTATTTGCTCTTTGGCAAGCTCTAACCATTTACTATTAACTATTGCAGAGGAAAGGTAAGGTTATTATTACCTCACAAAGTAAATAGTGATACTTAACAAAACAGAACATCTGCCCCACTTATTAAAATATTTTGACAGATTTAAATTGGTTAACACTTAATCTCATTTGTAATTATGGGAAGCAATAGTATGTGTTCTGAAGACATGAAAATAAATATTTTTGTGATTAGGAAACTTGTTATACTCCAACAATAATTTTTTTTCTCAGGGTTCTTTTCTTAATCTGAAAATAATGTAGACATTACTTTGGCATTCTTGTAAATACTGAGGCTACTTGGAATTAAGCCTACTAGTTTTAGATATCTTAAAAACCCAACCCTTATTCATTTTACTCACATATAAAAAAGGGAAATACAAAGACAGCTTTCTGTGCTTAGCAAAATAAGTTGATATATGGGAACCTAAGGGGATAGGCCACAGTTTTTTCATGTTTTGAGAATAGAATCTGACTGCTTATTATTAGATTATTATCAGATATTAAATTATCAGATATTTAAAGACTACTAGTTTTCCAAAGAGAGACTGAAATTCTTCTATTTAAATATTTTAAGTGCTGAGAATGAAAACTAAATACTAATCCAGAAAAGGAAAATAATTAGTTTTCTTCCAGATCTGTTATTTGGTCCAATCCACTACTCAGCCACATGACTACAAGCGGGTTGTCCTGGGGTGGGAGGCAGGAGCAGGCAGACAAGAATAGCCAGACCTTTCCTGTCTGTGATTCTGCTGATTCACACTTGATTGAAAAGACTTTGTAAGTATGACTTAAAATGTTAAATCCAGAAACCTGAGCTACACTGTGCTTTTGTAACTGAGGTTAATGTACGTCTCTGGCAAATAACTCACTGCTCTGTAGCTTTTCCACCTTTCTTCCCCCAAGCTAAATATTTTTCTTATTTTTCTTGTCTATTTAGAAGTTTTTAGCAGTTGGGCTTTTTTTTCCTCTTAATACGTTTGCACAATATTCAGCACAGCATGGTCTGCTTCTCAGCTGAAGGTTATCTGTGTGGAACATAGTCTCCAAAAATTTGGATGTGACTTTCTGGAAGGGGAACTAGTCTGGTTTACACCAGCTTCATCATTACATGTGGCAGAATGTCCGAAATCTCTCTGTTCGTCAACTTTGTTTAATATAGCACTTTTCCTACAACGTGTCAAAAGCATTTTAAAGAACAATAGCTACTGAGTTGAATAATCAATTATAGATAATAATACAGTGCAGCACAGATAGCCCAAAATGTATAATTATAGTATTTGATTTGGTTCTGTTAGAAGTCAGTGGCAATTTAACATTCACATCATCAGTGGAAGCAGGAAGCCCGATGTAGATAAATGCTCAGCATATGGTTAGTTGTGAAGTCTGTCTCAGCTATTCAAATATCCTGTAAAATTTCAGCTTAGGCTGGATCTTTTTATGTTGAATCCTGTCTCAAAGATGATCTAGAGCAGTTTAAGGTAGTGTTGGTTTATCCTTTTTCAGTTTATGTATTGACTATCTGACCTCTCTGTGGGCTGTACCTATATTTAAAATATCATCTAAGGTCTCTCACTGTGACTTGGAATTGAATTTATTTGGTGGACTTTACCAGTTCTTCTAGAAAAATATATTCAGACGTAAATTGCAATTTTATCACCATTTCTTACATTCTGAGAAATTAATGAAAGCAGCTTTTCCTGAGGAGTCCTCCCCACCTTTTCTTTTAACCTGAAACTTACAACTAATCTTAATATACAGAAATGTAATATATTTAGCTTAGTTGTGACTGGTGATGTGATTTTCATGGCCTTGTTTGTACTTCAGATGGATAAATGAAGACCTTTTAATATGCTTTCTGCTGCAAGGGTTTTGGAAAGTGTTTTTTTTAAATTTGTGTCTCAGTGAATTATAGAACATAGTGGCTGAAGATCCACTGTCCCTGAAAATTTGAGCTAATAAGTCTTGATTGCACGACTACTCTGAGAAGAGGTCTGGAGAGTGTTTATATCTAGATTTAAATGAGTATTCATAGAACTTTTTTCATTATTCTCTCCACACAATGATGGATTTTCAGAGTACTATCTGAGAGTCTTTTCCTTCTGTGTGTTCTTTGTGCCATTCTGGTTTTTTCTTGTTTTTTTTTTTTTTTTTTTTTTTTTTTTTTTTTTTTTTTTTTTTTTTTTTTTTTT
>VWZU01013213.1:609117-644403 GCA_013397095.1 Sterrhoptilus dennistouni
TTTTTTTTTTTTTTTTTTTTTTTTTTTTTTTTTTTTAATGTCTGCTTTTGTATTCCATGTACATTATTTTAGTCTACCTTGACTTAGTTCACACATCCACCTTCTCTTTGTGACCTTTCTGACAAGATGGTGGGGCTAAAAGCAGTACGACCAATCATCATAGACAGGCTTAGACCCATAAATTGCACATGTTCCATCAAATTATTCCTAATCTCCAGACTGGTCCTCCAAATCATGACTCCATCTTTGCCTGAGTGAGGTTTTGAGTGTTTCTTTCTTTGTTTTAGCCTGAATCTAACTCAGAATCCTAAGGGATAATTTTTAAAAACATAAAACATCATCATTTTCATTAATTTCTTTTATTCCACATAAAGGTTGTTGGGTTTTTTGTTGATTTTAACATAAGCATATAAGTGAATGTACTGAGTGCCGTGTTCAGCTCTGTGGCTCCCAGCACAACAAGAAGGTGATCCTGTTGGAGTCCAGAGGAGAGCCATGAAATCTAAAGCAACTCTCTACAGGCTGAGAGAGTTTCACTGCTTGGCCAGGAGAGGAAAAGGCTCCAGGGAGACCTTTGTGCACTTTCCAGCACCCAAAGGAGGTCTACAAGGAAGGTGAAAAGAGATTTCTTGTGAGGACATCTAACAATAATGCAAGGGGTAATGGCTTTGAACTGGGTCTAGATTTAGATGAGATCAGAAAAAAATTGCTGTGAGGATGGTAGTGCACTGGGAAAGGTTTCCCAGAGAAGCTGTGGATGCCCCCCATTGCTGGAAGAGTTCAAGGCCTGGCTGGATGGGGCTCTGAGCAACCTGGTCTAGTGGAATGTGTACCTGCCCATGGCAGGGAGTTTGGAACTACATCTCTAAGCTTCCTTCCAGCTTAAATAATTCTATGATTCTGTGCTATATTCTGTGAACTCCTTAGTTTGTCGCTTTGATTTTGTTTTGTTTCTCTTCTGTGTGAGTTTAAGCTACTTTCTCTGTGTGTGTATTTTGAAACTGCTTTAAACACCTGCCAAAGGTACATCTCCTCTGCATAAAGTGTATAGATGTGCTTTTATAAGCAAGTTTTAAGAGAGTGGTGGGTTAAGAACTTATGTTTGGTCAGCCATCTGGGAAGAGCAGAATCTGGCCTCAGTACAACACACAGAAATTTGGAGCTCTTACTATCTGGATTGCAAGCTTTACATCTAGTCTTACAACATTAACCCTTCCACTGCTCCTAGGCTATTAGTTAATTTTTCCTCCCTTTAAAAAAAAATAAATTCCTTCAACACTTTGATTCTTACAAGAAAAATAGATGTTCCCACCCTAAGTAATTGCCACCCTTCTTTTACAGCCTTACAGCTCCATAAGATGAGCTATTGTCCTAAATAATTAGCACATGCCATTCAGAATATTAGAAGAATTATATGCAACATCAAGCAGGAACTATACACTGACAAAGGACCCTATTTGCTCCAAAGTTGCACTAAACTGAAATTAGGTATTAGCAACAGGTGCATTTAAAACAAATTATTAATTGTTAAGGGAAAGAAAGAGAGAGAGGACAGTGTCCTATTCAACCATTAATACAGTAAAGCATTTTAAAGTTTGCTGTGATTTGAACCATAACCTCTTTGAAAATATCCTTTGTTCATTTGCAAACACAAACACAAATTAATCCCATGCTTGAACACAAAAATGCATTTACATAAAAACTACATTGTGATTTATAATTTATTAAGTAATTGTGGCTGAGATGTTATTGGAAACAAAGAAAACAACTATATTTAAATGCTAGGCTCCAAGGGAATATAATACATAGAAAAATTTTAATAAGGAGGACAAAATATTTTCTTTCTAGCATGTCACTAATTAATACAGATTTGCCTTTTGATATATTTATTTTTAATGGAATTTTGTGTTTTGTGATGAGCCGTACTACAATATACTGGAGGCTCTGGAGATTATATTCTCTGTTTAAATAGTGTTTAAAAGATACCCTTACATTGTCCAGCTAACTTGATAGGTTAAACTTACTAGAAGACTTCTGCAAGGTGTACTTTTCTTTTGGATTCCAGTTGAAGATGGACACGGAGCCATACAGATTGAAGTAATTTTGGCATTTGGAAAGAGCAGTCAATGCACTGCGGGAAACAGATGATTGGGAAGGTCACTGATGAAGTCAAGCAGCCAATGAACAAAGAGATTTATATTTCAGTTTTGAGATAAGATGCTTAAGTACCAGTTTAATGGCACTGGAAATACTGGTAGATATTTTTAAAAGAAATTTAACCCTTTTTGTATGTCCAAATCCTTCAGCCATTCCTGCCAGTACAGAGCATAGGACTTGGCTAAGGCAGTTTCAGCTGGATCCTGGGATCTCCAGAGCAACCTTGTAGTAGAAATGCACCTCCAAGTTTCCCTTGGCATTCCAAGCACAAGTTATTACTGGGAGGTGAGGAATGGCTTCAAAATGTCTCAGGGAAAGACCCTAGGCCTTGTTTACTTTGAAGTCATTCCTTGTGTTCTTCTTCCTCCTTAGCAGCCTCCAGCCTAATTTTGTATCTAGTGCCAGGTTATTCCATAGACTCTCTCTTGCTCTTCCAGTAGCATTTGTTCAATCTGTATTTGAACTGCCTGTATTTGCACTGTCCTGCAGGCTGTGAGACATATGGTCCATTGAGAACACAGGAGGGAGAGTCCTGGAGCCAGCTTTGTGTTCAGAGCCACTTCAAAGCTTTTCAATTCTGTAGGCAAAATTTAAAGGGATGGGGAGCTGCAGTCCCAGTTGGATTTTTCTTTTGTTGGCAGAAGTAACAGTAAGACAGGGAGGAGAAGTCTGGACAATCGTGCTTGCTGCTGCTGGAAGGAGGGGAGGACATGGAGGGGACAGCTGACCAGCAGCAGCCTTTTCTCTCCCCCTGCACTACAGAACCTGACTTTTACACCTTCTCAGCCAGTCCTCAGAGCAAACTGGCATGGATTCCAGGGATCTGGCTAAAGCAAATAAAAAAAAACCCAAAAAGCCCAAAACCCCAAAATAAATAAATAAATAAACAAAAAACTAGCCCCCAAAACCCCAAGAGAATAAAAAAACCCCCAAAAATCCAAGAACAAAAAACCCCAACTCTACCCCCCACCCAAAAAACCCTAAACACCAAAACCCCCCAAAAATCCAAAAACAACACCCAGTCACAAGTCACCATCAGTATCCTTTATGGTCATAACAGTTTCTAGCAGTCACTTGTAAAGACAGGCTTGGTCTCAGGGTTGAAATGGTCTTTAGACATTTTTTTATCAAACTATTTAGGGAGAAGCTGAAAAATTTCAGCCCAAATGACTAAAGTTTGCCAAGACTTATGACCAGCTTTGTGTGATGTCTTACCTTAAATCATAAGTTTCACCTTTAATTGTGGCTAAAGGTGGTCTCTGAACTTGGTCCTTTATGCATATCAATGGCTGTTAATCAGGGCAAGACTTGCATCCTCAGTAGCAAACTGTGTTGGATCAAACACATTATTCTTTACATTATCCTGCTGAACAACTAAGATAGAAATGACATTTCAACAGTCCTGTGTGTTTGATGAAATGAATATTACTTCATAATTTTCTTTTGATAACACCTTTCCAGGCCTTCCAGAAAGCTGAAATTTGTTTGATTATTAAAAGTTCATTTTGAGCATGTGTTCTGTATAAATTTCTTTCGGGGTTGGGAGGAAACTCTGTAGAAGGCAAATTAAACTAAATTATAATTTGTGGCTTGCTGCTCTTACAACATCTCAAGCCCATGAAATTTCAGATTGATTTATTGATACTTTGAAAAATATGTAAAAATAAATAATCAGCTGTCACTCTCCATATATGTGCTCTGTTTTCTTTAACATTCTTATGTCAGAGTCTATAAACTCCAGCAAGACATTCTGTATGCTGTGTACAGCTTGGCAACTCTAATGACACACATTAAGACTTTTGGCAAAAAGTGTTTGGAAAGCCCCGATATAACAAATCCTTCGGAATTTTTTGAATAAAGTAGTTCAAGGTGGCAAATTCCATGGAAAACATTTTCCAGAAGGCTGGGCAAGCAGCTGCAGGCTGTCCTGTTCCTGCTCTGTATAAAATTCCATGGTGAAAACATCTTTCAGTAGTAAGGAATTTAATATAGTAATCAATTTACTCTGTCTAAATTTACAGTTATAAACTTTCATAGAAATATTTTCAATGAATTTTTAATATGGAATTACTCTTTCCCGGTTTTATTTTCTTTCCCTATTCTTTGTCTTTACAATCCCAAAGGACAGTGCTCATCTCTATAACAGAAAACTGGGATTCTGACCATGGTCATGCTTGTGTGAAATTTTTTAAATGACAGAAAAGCTCTCCTGGACCATCAGTTGTGCGCTTGAACTCTCAATGGACTTGTTAGTCACATAATAATCAGGAAAATAAGGGAGAAACCAGGTATATTAAAAAAGATCAGATTTATGGATGACTTTTGGCTGTGCTCTTTCTTGCTCATAGGTGATGTGCGTAGCTGTGCAGAAGGTCAATAGCCTGAAAATTTGAGTGAAATTTTTTTCAGTTAGAAGATCATATTTGCTCATATACATGCTTAAAATTTCTTGTAAAGTTACAATAGAGAATCCCCTTGTGAAGTCCATCATTAATTTTGAATTAATATTAACTATATTTAGTGTCTGGGAAAAACATATGAGTAAGCATAACTTCTATAAAATCTAGATATTGTTTGTGACTGGTGAAGGTGTAAAAGTAATTTTAGATATGTTAACTGCAGCAGCAGTTCCTGATGTTATAATATGACATTCATGATTAAAATTAAAAATAATTACATACAATTTTTAAATTCATGTCTGAAGTCATGACATATTTTTTATTTAAGAGGCTGTAAATAATGGAGCTACCTGGCCTGATATTCCAATAATTGTTTTTATACTCCTAATGTGCCTTATCTTAAATGAATCTGGTGGTCTTCAGAACCTGAACATGGCTGACCAGGCTGAAGGGATCCCTCGTACCTTTGCCATAGCTGTCACAACAGAAGTTACTACTACTACTGTCCATCGCATATTTTTTTCTTTTGCATATTTCTCCCTAACTTACATTACTCAAAATCAGCTGTGTTTGAAAAGCCCTACTCCCTACGATTTAGACAAGAGAGGCTTTAGAGGGCAGCTACATGTGCAGTTCTGCTGGCAAGTTTGAGGGAGTGCTAATCTCTCCTTATCTCAGATGCACTGTAAAATTGCTGGGCTAAATAGTATTGCCAAGTCTGAGCACTGGCAAAAATCAAGAGTTTGACTGAAAATTTGTGATGTTTAAAAAAGCAATACATTTGAAATTCTTTTTATTTGACTTTTTTTTTAGAAAAGGCAGAATATCAGTTTCTAAACTGTCTCTAACAATTATGAGTGCTAGGAATTAGTTCTGTTTTAAAATAAGAGAAGGGACAATAATTAATTATTTGATTCCAGCTGTTGTGAGCCAAACAAAAACGTCACTGAAGTCTGGTAGCTGATATTTAATGAGCCAGGTGTGCAGCATAGAGGGGCAAAGGATTCAACATGAAATTTGGATGTTGATCTCTCCTGTTAAAAAGATCTAGAACGATCTTATGAGGTCTTAAAATTGCCATTTCATTGGGAAGAAGGACTTTCCATAGGAGTCATCATAGAATGAGGACTTCTGAGGACGCCTTTGCAAGCCAGATGGTACCAAGGACAGAAAGAGCCCAGCGAGGGAAATGTTGGTGTATGTAGTGTGAAGACAGTTTAGCAGATTATAGTACAGCCTCAAGCTGCTAAAGTGGTGAATTGAAGGTGATCTAGGTTCGACTGTGGTACAGAAGCAACACACTTTAAATTACCCAGAGTCCTTCTGGCCTTTGATTTTCTCAGTCTCTGCAGTCTCTCTGTACTACTTTACTGGAATAGAAAAAAACCAAAAACTATTAGAGAAGATGTCCTGGAATAGTTAAGCTCTTGATTGTTCAGNNNNGGTTTGGGTGGGTTTTTTGTTTTTTTTTTTGGGGGTTTTTTTTTTTTTTGTTTTTTTTTTTTTTTTTTTTTTTTTTGAGGACAGTATGCCTTTTTATATGTATTCTTCTCTTCAGAAGTTTCACTCCTTCGGAGAAAGAAAAAGAAAAGCAAGGATGGAGGCAGGAAATAGGTAGTTAAAGGCCACAGTGAAACACATTGTGCTAAAATTGTGATTCTTCTCAGAGCCTCATCAAAATCCATTCTCAGATCATGTAGTGCAGCCAAACTGCATCTCACAGAAATATGTTTGGCTTTGTTTCTCTAAGTGCCCTGTTCTGATACCCTAAGAGCATTCTCAGTTGGGGCTGCTGGTCAAAACTAAAGGAAGTCTTCCTAACTTGGAACTGTTTAATATCTTGTTTCAATGGCCAGAGTAGCTTTTGTGAGACTGTGCTGGTTGAGGAATGAGAATCAATTTAATTTTGATATATTTGGTAAAGAACAAGTGTAACTGTAAGCCAGTGTAGATCTGACCACAGATCACCTACTTGGATCCTTTGCTAGTATCTTGCAGCTACATAGCCACACTTTTCGTCTAGTATGAAGGAAGGACCTAAACGAACTCGGGTCAAATTTTAGAAGAAAATTTATTCATGAAGGTACCTGAAGTTCAAATGTGTAGGTCTCAGACAAAATTAAGCTAGAAAAAAAATATTACAACTTTGGCATTTTTAAGAGTTTCAGTGATTGCTGTGTTACTGGGGATACATGTAGGAAATATTTTTGTATATAATTATATAAATTCCATTTGGAAAAAAAATTATCTGAATGTAAACATTGAACATAAAGGTGCCTGTGTCTAAGTATGGCTGAGTTATTTTGTTTCTGTGTAGTGCAGTTTATAACAACCACATTTAAATTCTTACCTTGGAATATAAGCTGCATGAATACAAAAGTCAGAGTTTCAGGTTAAATCTACATTTGTGCCTGGAAAATACAGAATAACTGGTGTTAAAATTGTGAGAGGGACGTTCCCAGCAATGGATGCTCCTGAAACCAATGACCAAAGTCTCAATTCAGACTTCCTTTTCACTTCTTACATAGGCAGACTATTCCTTTTTTACTTTGTCTGATAGGTTTGGTAGTGAGAGAGACCAAGCCAAGGTGGAACAGTAATGACCACACAGATTTCCAGTGCAGACAAGTAAAAACGAACTTAGCCAAGAGACAATGCCTGCTGCTCTGCTAAGACCTACCAAGTTATCATTAAGCTTGTAATAACCAAATAAGTTGTAAATAAATTGTAGAAGTGGTGCCTTTGATCAGCAGCCTCTTTTAAAGAGCTGTTTAGGAAAATGAATAATTCTGAATAACTTGAACCAGATTGTTTTAGTTGTTAACATAAATTTTGTGTTTAAGTCACAAAAATTAAAAGAAGTCTCATATACTATGGATATCATTAAAATTTATGAAATTTTTCATTCCATATTTAAATGTTATGTATTGGATAGCTGAAAGTAAATCCTTATAGAACAACATTTCTCCTCTAACTGAAAGTTTTTAGTGGGAGAGGCAAAATTACACCATAATTATAAACCTCTGAAAGTAGGGTTTGTAAGGGACATGCTGATAGACTTCTTATTATCATGTCACTAACAGAAACTACATAATACATGCATTTAACTGGGCAGTTAATAAATATTGCTCCTTTTGCAAGAAATTCTGAGAGTCATACACATAGTGAAGAGGCTTTGAACAAGAAAAGACATAGAGGATGACTAGAGTGAATATTATCCACTGAAAATACAGAGACAGAAGAGAGAAGGCCATTAATAATTCTGTTTGTGTATGTGATATACCAACATGATACACAGAATGAATGCAATAATAAATATATATTTACAGATACTCATTCTTTCCTCTGAAGTCATTGTCAATATGAAAAAGGAGGGTTGGTGCATTTTGTAATAAGTTCATGGTTGAAGTTAATTGTATTGTATTTATAGCCCATATAGGTGGTTCTCATTTTAGATCAGGAATTGCTTTGGCAATTTAATATTAACCACAGGTTCCAAGAAGCTGAACTGAGAGAAATAAAGAAGAATTCAAATCAAAACATGCAGGGGTTCTACATAAAACTCACTGAATGGAACAGACAAACTCCTCAAGATAGAAGAGAGGGACACACGTGTAGAAGGCGGAGGGGAGGTTGCTGCTTTTAGCTAATTTTACTTTTCTTCATCCTTTTCATCTTCACATAACGGTATTCTGGCCATTCTGAATTTGAATTAATATATATATTATATGTTACTAGATCCCCATCCACAGTCCATTTGAACTTTAGGTGAGACAGAGAAACTGTAAACAAGCATAATTTTTCTTGGCAAAGGAATAGATTTCAATTTTGGAATTAGTTGATTGCTGGAAGTTGGATGAAATCTCTTGAACTTGGAAGATGTCTTTTTTCTACATCCTGCTTCAAATTTGATGATTTGCCCAAATATATTAAAATGGAACTCAGAAAGACAAATGCCTCTTCTTGCAGAACTGATTCTGCCCTGCTTTGATTGCCTATCACAATATGTTTCTTGCTCTGCTCTGAAGAAATACAATGGGTATTGCCCAACTGGCAGAATTCCAGTAACTGCATATGTGCTGGGCAGCCCTCCTCTGTCATCCAGAGTACAGTTTTGCTTGTGGTCTGTAGGGAAATATTGCAATAAACTGATACAGTCTCATGGCTGAATTCTTATCGTGTTTCTTGTTTTATTATGGCAAAATGCCAGTTTACTTGAGTGGGAATTATGCCTGAGTGGGAACAGCACCTAAGCACTTCCAGGTTTTTTGTTTAGAGAGTAGAACAAGGTATCAAACCATAGAGATATACTTTACTGTTCATTAAAGGAGGCTTTTTTGTTTTCCTCACTGAAATTTCTCCACTATACTAAACAGAATGAAAATAAACAATGAATTTTTTCATTGTTAGTGATCATTTCCATGAATTACAATGGAAAGAAATATCTCCCAGAGAATGAAAAAATGTGCAAACCCTGAATTTGAGAAAATTCCCCTAACAATATTGATATTGTCTTGAATAAAGTTTTCTTTCCTTGAGCATTCCTAATTTTAAATTTATCTCTGTGAGGAAACTCACATATCTAAGTTCCGTGGTGTTTAATTCTATTTTATGCTAGCATAGCATGGTTTAGACTTTTTAATTTAAATATTTCAAAGAACCAATTTATGGCAGAGGTGTTACTTTCCTTCTTAAGTACATATTATGCATTTTTTATTACAATTTTGCTACAGACAAATGTCTTAAAAGCCTGATTCACAAACCACTTCACTGCTCTTCAAGTATGAAAAACAAAGAGTATGCACTCAGAACGTGATTTACCTTTTGAAATGTTGTAAAGCCTTAGAAATTAGAGTAATTTTGACCTAGCTCTTATTTTTAGGTTTCAGAGTATTTTGGCATTTAGTTTGTTTGGTTTGATGACTATCATTTGATGTAGCTGTAGTTATTTAAAAATGCTGTCTCCATGACAGCCTTGTAAATGAACCTTTTGACTCATATGCACTCTCTTTCTTTTAAAAATAAATCTTATTCACAGAAAAAGGTTGCAAGAGAAAATATGTACCATTTCTTTTACTATGGAAACACCATGTGGCTTAACCAATGATTAGTGTTGAGTAAAACTGATTCCGACACTGTGTATTTCCATGTGATTCGGGGAGAAAATTGATCCATTAAGTGATGACCCTCAAAACTGATACACCTTAGGAAACAAAAATGTTTTTCTAGAAGAACTGTGAAGGTTCGGAAGAACATCACAAACTTAGCTAGTAACAGAGAGAGTGATGTGCTATTTGTGACAGGACCCACAGCTCTCCTGGAAAAAAATTCTTCATGTTGAATGGGTATGGCTCAAATCCTGGACTTCATAAGCAGTTCTCTTGTAGATTTGTTACCCAGGATGCCAGGTTGAGTATTTATAAGTCTCTGTGGTCCAATATCCTCTCTCTATCTGGCAGGAGCTGCATCAGTGGAGGTGATAAGGAGCTCCAGGACAGCAGTCCAATCCAAAATTTGTCATGTCTTAGGTAGGCAGCAACATCAATTTTGTGCTTAGAGAGCAAGAAACCTAACTTGAACTTTGCCTTCAGGACAAGCTAAACTAGTCCTATGCTTGTCTCTGCCAATGCGTATAGTCTGCGAATTGGCCCATGTTAACTGAGACATCCTAACGTATGCTTTGGACAAGGTCTTCCTGTTGATTTATACCCAGCAGTCTCAGGAAGTAAACTGATTGTTTTAATTGGATTGTGAATACTTTATCTGATATTAAGTACATTTCTATACATGTACATTTATAATTAACTTACTTTATTTAGTCCTGCCAAACTCCTGTTTTCAGGAGAACAATTTGGAGTTTTTTCTGTCATGTATTTGCTGTTATCAGTTAAATTCGGTGTTTTTTTTTGTTGTTGTTGTTTAATTGCATTGATCTTTCTTTTGCTTTTGTGCTTTGAGAGAGGAATTTGAGTCTGTAAAGTTATAATGGATGGAAGAGAATTTGCACTGTACCATATACATGCCAGTTTAGTAGTTACTCACTATGTCCAAGCCCAAGTTATTTGCATTTTTTACTATATTCAGTAGTCCATGTTCAGTAATTTAGACAGTTTCTCAGTCTTTACTCTGTGTAATATAAATGGTGAACACATAATACTAACCAGATATTATTAATTGAAATATATTAATTCATTGGTCTAAAAATGAATCAAAAAGTGTACCAACAAAACTACAATCATTAATTAACTAGGCCAATCTCAGCTGGTAACAGCTGAGAGAGGTTAAGACGTATTCCCAAGGTGTTAGTAGAAGAGAGAGAAACTTATGGAAACAAAGTCAGGTACATGCTTTCAGGACAATTTTGTGCTACAAGCAAAGACAAAGCTTTAATCACGAAGGAGACTTTATTTTGAGTGTGCCTGTGGAGTTTTCTTATGATTTAGTGTGCTTATAGGGTCCATTAAGAACATGTGAAGGAAAATGAAACAGACTTTTCTTATTCCTTATTTCTTATTTCAGACTACTGAAATTACTACATGTGGCTTTAGCTACCAGAGAATTTAAATAATTAGCAGCAAGCAGTCTCTTGTCCATATGATAAGGAACACAAATAAAATTGTAAATAAAAACCTGAATGGCGTGTCAATAGTCGAAGAACAGTGATTGAGGTGACTCTGATAGAAATCATAAAAACAGAGAAAGCTCAGAAACCATCTGGAGTTTCAAAATTGGCACTCAATAATTTGGTAGTCAAACCACAAAACTTGCTCCATTTTAGGGTCTTATCTGAAACTCTTAATTGGTTAAATTAAGAATTTCTGAATTTTAATTTTTTCACTGATTGTCAAAGATTCTAATACCGTTATCATTCATCTCTATTTTGTATCCAATGTGCAATAACAGTGAGAAATATAGAAGGAAAGTAAGCAACTAGGAGGAAGCAGTGGCAAGAGGCCAAATGGGGAAATTCAAAGTGGTTCTGAACATTAAAATTATGAGATTCTAGAACTGCCTTCGAAAGGGCCAAAAAAAGTGGGGGAAAAACCCCAGAGAAATTTAATTTCTAAGAGAAAATTATTTGGAGGAGATGTATAGGGAAACTTATACTTTAGGCTGACTCAGAGGTACATTTTTACTTAACACAGTCTGTCTATCTATTCTCTTAAAATGTATACATAATCACCTTGAGAGCTGTTTACCTAAGCTCCAAAATAGTGCTTCTCTTAGTTAACATGGTTCATTTTTTAAAGTCCTGTATCTAGAAAGATTTTTAATATCTAAAAAACTTTATGTTTTGCCTTGCTAATTCAAAAACTAAATTTGATGTGTGTTTTGACGAAGCAGTCTTGCTTACTGTCTTCAAAATAATTTTTAATACATTAGAAGGCTTTCATGATGACCTTTCTTCATTTTTTCTCTATTCTAAACATATTCAGTCCTTTCAGAATTTCTTTAGAGCACATGTTTTCTAAGCTTCTTGCTGGTTCTGACGATTCTTCAGATTTGGTCTATGTTTTGGTTAAATCAAGTTTCCTAGATAGACACAATTTATGTCAAAGATATTCAATTTCTAATTGAGAAGAAAATGGTCTCTTCCTGTTGAGATATTCCTCTTAAAAATTCCAGGATGACACTGACATTTGTTGCAGTACCAGCATTGGTTCATTCTCAGTCTCAGATCTGCTATAATCCCCTGACCACTCCACGCAGCACCAGCATGGCCAATTTTTGCTCGCTGCAGATTTCTGAACATTATTTTTTCTATCTCTGTATGAAGCAGTACTTTTTCTGGTTTTGGATCATTATTCTAATTTACTGAGGTGGGTTTGAATTTTGGGGTCCTTCTTGCTACTCCTCATAGATTTTATAAATTTATTCTTTATTGTATCATCCAAGCCTCCCTAAAAACTGTAAGTATTGTTGGATTTGGAAAAAGCTCCTTAGGGACAATATCCCAAGTATTGAATTAATCAGGGGTTTTTATCAGTTGTTTTCTACTCTGGAGTCATTAATTTTGATCATATTTCCACTGGATTGGTCATTAATTATTCAAGTTTTCTGGGTTCTTCTTTTGTGAATTCCATTCTTCTAGTAATGCTTTCTGGTTTTCCCTTGATTTTCAGAAGACAGTAATTTCATAGTAACTTTCAAATTATTTTGAACATTCAGAACTAATCAGAATTAAATCTGACCTATCTTTTTCCTTAGTTACCACCTCCATCTAAACCCAAATGTTTTGGTTCTGTATTCCACAGAAATGTTGCACAGTTAATGTCCTGCAGCATTGTTAATCCAATAAATTATATCCTTATTGCCACTTTTCCTGGGACTTACTCCTTTTTCTCTTTACCAAATGTTCAATAAATATTAGATCTTTCTATTCAAATTTTAATGTCAGAATTAATGAAATTTGGCTTCTCTGCTGTGTGATTAAATTGATTCATCGGTTTTCTGTATTATCAGTTTATAAACCCTCACCAAACCTAAATTATCTTTGTAATTTCTCCCTCTCCATGTCTAAATGATTGGTCTAGCTGCCCTTGTTGTGCACAAGAAGCCAATGGGAAGACAGCCAGGGTACTTTGTTCCTTTTTAACGTGCCATCCTTCCCACATGAGGGAAAAATCTCACCTATTCCCTGTTGCTATATTTGCCATTTAGTGCTTTAAAAGTAAGGACAGGTGGGTAGAACCCTGGGGAGGAGTCTTGAGAAGCATATGTGTTTGCTTCTGAAGGGCAGGTGCAGGCAAACAACTACCTGGTATGAAATAATGTTCCAGAAATACTTAACTAAACAGAGAGGGTGGCTTGAGATCTGCAAGATGCTGGGTCACTTTCTCACTGTTGAGGTACTGTCCTTCTTTAAGATGATATAGCTGAAAGATTCCACAATGAAGTCTTAAAAAGCATAATTAGAGATTAGAATGAGCAAAGATTATGTAAATTGGGCCCTGGTTTTGGGTGATATTAAATACACATTTTAAAATTGTTGTAGTATCATGTTGAAGTTGTAAGATGAAAAGAATATTGAAAAGATTGTACCAAGTAAAATTGCTGAATCTCAGCTTCAAAAGATAAATTTTCCTGAAAGTAATCCAACCTTAGACACTTGGGAGCAAAAAAAAAAAAAGAAATGAAAATCACTCCAAATCCCCAAATGCAACCTCACCTCCAGAACTACCCAATCTGTTTCCTTTGAAGGGTTTGCAAGCAAACAAGCATTATTTTTGTGCTTGAACAACTGCAAGGAAAGAGTTTTAAACACCCTCTGAACAAAAGGGGACTCAAAAAAAAATAAAAAAATAAATACCTCAAACAAGAGAGAAAAAAAAGAAAAAGAAAAAATAGACAAGGTAAAACCTGACTGAATCTCTTTTGCTTTACCATACCTTCCTGCATATTTTTAAAATCTTTATATTAATGATTCTGTAAATAGTCTGGAAGTGCAATATTTTGCAGTATAACAACTTTTTTACAGGTATATGGAACATTTACCTACCATTAAGAAACTACTCCTTAAGAGGGTCTCTTACTAAAAATAAATGCAAGTTTTTTAGTAGTTTAGGCATCAGTTGTCTTCATAGAGCAAGTGCATCTTCTCGTGCTCATCACCACTGTTGTTTAGTAACAATGTTACTTTGAAGCAAACTGGAAAAAAGAATTCCCTAAACTTCTTCCTATTAAAGAATAATGTTAATTGGTTGGTGTATATAGAAGAAGGTTATATGGCCCATTGACTTTATATAGATTGAAATGCTAAGCAGGGCTAAGTAGAAGCATCAGTAGGGAATAGAGGGTAAGTGCTCATCAGTTTTATGTTCTCTTTCCTATTTACTGCTTACCCCTTACAGTGTTTTACAACTAGATACACAAAGTTTTCTTGGGTGCTTCATAAATAAAAATGTATTTTTGGTGTTTTTTGGCTAGCCTGCCAGGTCAGTTGTGAGGGAAATAACACCCACAAATAGGATGGGAGAAAAAAGGAAAAGTATTTGCTAAGAGAAATCACCTGAGAGCATCCAGGCTAAGAAAGGGTATCACTATTCAAGATGTTTTTTGAGCATGAGAGAAAACCATTTAAATGGAAAAGGATTGTAGAGGTTTCTAATAGAGATGGTATCTGAGGATGTTTGCCAAATGTGTCAGTTTCACCAGAGGAAAGTGATGACGAAATTGAGGGTACAATCAAGGGACACCAACTCTCTTTTGCTTTAATGTAGATGAAGAGGTCTGGTTTACTGAAAAATACAAAACAAAAAATGGAAGCGTGTTGAAATTGTCACTATGTCCAAAGGAGTTGATTAGTTACTACATTAATGAATAATTGATTGCTCACAGAGTAGCATATAAAAGAAAAAACCCAAAACAACCAACCACCTTTTTTTTTTTTTTTTCAGTTGGGATAGTTTGGAGTACACAAGTGATGGGTTACCAGGACTCAGCTGGTGGATGGTAATGTTTGGAACCATGATAACTCAGCCTGTATTCTTTCACACAAGTTTCCACTAGATTTATTGCTTCTTTACTTGAGCATAAAATCAGAATTAAGCTTTCTTATCCATACTTGAAAGACATTAATGATAGTCTAGGGACTGATTACAGTTCAGATTAAGATTTTCTACCACCTTCAGAAAGATAATGAAGCTCTCAGCTGAATATAAATATAACTCATCCAATGTGGAGTGTGGTTATCTGAATACAGGACTTTGTCTGTTGGCTGTATCCCAGTGAATAAATTTTGCAAGACATTCTCAGACTTCTAGCTGAGATTTTTTATGCAATATGTGGAGGTTGAAATTTTTCCTGTTATTGTTCACTGGAGAAAATAAAAACCAAAATAATAATTAAAGAATAACAGCCTTTAGGAAATACTTCTACTTGATGTTTAAAAATTAGGTCTAGTTCTGGTCTCAGTGAAAGTCAGTGATGAACTTATAAAGGCAAATTAACATGGATTCCAAATTTTTTTACCCTCTTAAAATAGAAAACCATCCTCTGAAGTCCCTTTTATCTTGACATCAGATAAAAAAACCTGTCTTTTAATGTTGGTTTGTGAGAAGTGGGGAGGATGCAGCAATCCTAGCTACCCTAGGTTCACAGACAGATTTTCTCATTCTGCAAGTCAGTCCCACAAGAAGAAAGGTTTCATTCAAGCTAATCCGAGGAAGCTTTCTCACAAAGAGCTGGCACTGGAAGTGGTGAAGGACCTGACACATAATAGCCATTTGCTGTCTCTAAAATGAAAGATACAACTGAGTTCAACCAATACTTGGCTTTTCCCTGCAATCACTAGAGAGTGATTTTGTGGTATACACACAGCTGGTACTAATGGCAGATTCCTCTCTCAGTGCTCTGCTGGGAATCCAGCATAGATGAATCCCCTGGAATTGTGTGATTTGCTGGTACAGCATTTTCCTTGCATCTAAGGAAACACTTCCTAAATGTGCAAGGACAGATTGACTGGTGCTGTAATTTAAAAGAAATCATGATCAAAGAGGAAGCACTGGCACATGGAAGTAACTTTCCTAAAACTAGTCATCTCATTTTAATCTCTGCTTGTATTTTTTTTCCTCCTTCTGTCTTTGTCTCTGCAGTAAGACTTCCATCCTTCTTGGAATTCCCCAGAGCTAAGTTCAGAAATCAGTCACTGCCTCCCCTAACATTTCCTGAATATTTTTCCTCTATTCCTAACTTGAGTCTGGTGTTGTAGTTTTGGGCCATAACTCCCACTGGAGTATTAAGGTGTACAGAGATAAAGAATCAAGACAAGAGGTAATTGATGTTCTTAATAAACTCCTAGTCTTCTTACTATTAGTGAGAAATTATTTTTAAAATTATTTTACTGTATGTCAAATATATAACATGTCATACCTTGGTGTATAATTGTTGTTTAATTGGTGTTTTATTCCTTGTGTTGAAAATTATGTCAGGAATAAAATGCCAATATTTCTCTCATAATTGACAGCTCGTTTCTGTCTTATATTAAGGAGGATTAAAACATCAATTTAATGATGATAGTGTAACATTTTAGATATTTGACCCAAGCTTTAAATGATAGAACAACTTGTGGGTGGAGGAACTCTATTCCTCTTATAGAAATGATGTTAATTAGTTGCAATATTTATATGAGAAGAGGAATAAAAGAGAGAAGAGGAACTTGCCCTGTCAAAATGTTTGCAATTTAATATCAGTGTTTGGCAATTATTAAAAAGGCACGGACACAGAAAAGTTTGCAACAGGGGAAATACGATCAGTGTAGCAGTTGGTACCTGGAAATTGTTGGCTTTTGTCCACCAATCCTGTATTTGTTGAATCCTCTGTTCTTTCAAGTGACAAAGCTTGCAACTTTTAACCCCTGTTGCCTTCTCAGATGGAGGAGGATATGACAGGTGAAAACAGGACACATCCTCACATGTCTGCAGAAGGGATTTGATTATCTACTTCCATGCAAAGTGCTCGTAGATGTGTAGTGCTCCATGATTTGAGTAGCTGAACCTTGCTGTCCAGGAAGCTAAATGTCTGTAAATCATAATATGTATCAATTTATCTTTGAAAATGTTTGATTAGGGATTTTGCATTTAAAATGTCTGAAGGTAACTGGTGCAGTTTTCCTGGACAGTTTCAATGTTTGCCCCATGTGAAGCAGAAAAAGAAAAATGGGTGACAAGAAAAAGCCATGGTAGACGTCTCTGAGAAGATAGAGTAGATCTGTGTTGGACACTTCTGACTCTTCTTGGGCTGTCCAGCTGTCTGAGAATTACACCCAAAATATAGCTGCTGCTCTGCAAGACAAGTCCACATGTGATGGAAAGCTGGAGCTGATGCACTGATTTCTATTTGCTGTATTTGGAAAACCTGGTGAAATGGCAAAAGACTGGAATTTCTGCCCTGTGTTACAAAAGCATCTCAGTCCCCTTTTGTCCCTTAAACTACTTGAATTCCAAATATTTTGCAAGTGCCAGCTAGTGATATTCTACTTTCCTCTATACCATTCCTGTTTTACCTGCCTCTACATGTGAAGTCTTCCTCTGCCTAGATCTTATATTTTCCCACTTCCTTTACTGTATTTTCTACCAGAGTGCCGTAATCACCTCTATGCCTTTCCCCAGATGGTCTCTGCATGGTACAATCTCACCAGATTATTCCTCTCACATTACAACCTGCCTTAAAGATGTGGGTTTCTGTGCCATGTACATTGGAGCCAAATGACCAAAGTATCAATTGCCTGTTGTTCCATCTCTTCAGCTTGTGCAGTGCTCTGCTGTTGTATGAGGAGCAGTGAGAAAATAAGACCACTGCTGACAGTATTAGAAAAGTAACCACTTTCTCACAGGTACCAGTTAATCCCAGTAATCAGTAAGTAATGATGAAGGTAAGATGAATTCTCTACCACATGCCTGATCCGCACATATGCAGTGAGGTAAAATGTCCTTGCTCATGCAAGCAGCTCTACAGACTTGAAAAGAAAGCACAGCTGTGTGGAACCCCATTTTCCTTCAACATGTGATATTCCAACGGCCTGATCCAGAAGCCACTGCAAACATTAGGAATCTTTCTGTTGGCATAAAATATTTCTGGTTTAGATGAACATGAATAAACAAAATATAAAGGGCTTTCAAAGTTCTTTTTTTGGTAATTCTTGTGGATACAACCAGTTTGATTGCCTGCCTGAACGTGAGTTGTAAACAAATGCAAACCATAGCTGCATATTTTTGAGTCAACCTCAAATGCTCGTGCTTACAAACTGAATCATTATTTGCAGGCCAGCACTGAATTACATTTGTTTCAAGAATACGTTCAAGAATACAGAGTTTAGTCTCACTGCAAGCAAAATTTCTGTTACCTAAGAGTCCAGGCTGCAAAGGTTTTGAGGTTCAAACAAGAAATTGCATGATTGCATGTGTTCCCCAAAGGCAGGTAGCCAGACAAGCTCATTGCAGAGATGCTGCAAGTCTCATGCTCTAAGAATCACTCTGCTGTATTGCAAATGACAGCTTTGTAAAAGATGTATAATTTTTCCCTGCACAGAACTTACATTCTGAAGAAAGCTTGTCAAAACATAATTGTAATTATGTAGCACAATATTTTGTAGATTTAAAGATGTTTTAAAACTTATTATATTTCTGAAGCTTCCAGATTGGAAACTACAGGAATGTGTAACTACATTGCTTTTGTCTTTTTAGCTCTCACGACAGTTGTTTAACCTGTTTTGTTTCACACCTGTGCTAATCCTCTGATTCTCCTCGTAGTATTACTTCTCAATAAATCCTCATCTTTTAGCAAAGTCTTTGCAGTATAGATACAACCTTGTGAACTCCACTAATAAAGCATAGACCAAATAATCTCAGAGTTTAAAGACTGCTAGTTACATATCTTGCCTTTTCTGTATGTACATTGAAAAGCAAGTGCCTAGATAATAGGAGGCAAAAATAACTAAAAAGAAGAGAGACATATCTCTAGTCTAAACAAAACAGTGTATTTTTAATTGAAATAACATTCAGTAGAACTGAACATCAAAACATTTAACTTTTTCAAAGTTTTCAGCATTAAAGAATTAAGATGAAACACAATTAGGAAACAGAAAACTGCAACATTGTAGAGGATGGTCACTTTTTGTATGTCATGTGGCTTTAAAAACAAGTCAGATAAATGATGATGCCATTAAAACTGAACTAATTAAAGAAAGCTTCTTTTAAGAACTCATTAACTGCAACCTCATTTGCATAATGATGCATATTAATTAAGTTTTAATGAATCTGAATTTGCACCAAGCCTATTCATGTTGGCTTTGAAACAAATTGAACAAATTAGTTAAAAGCTTTTTGGAATCTACTTTTCACACCAAACAGGATATGAATGCAATCATCTCCACAAAAAAGAAATATTTTTCTTTTAATTTAATTCAAAGGTATGCAGACCCATCTATTAATTATTTTTAAATGCAATAATTTCCACCTTTTCTTTGCAAAATCAACAGTATTACTCATTCTTGAGCAGCATGTATTATAAATGTATGTTGTGGGATAAAATCATTACAGCCAATTTATTGAAAATAAGGTGGAAACATTTGACTTCGGGGTGCATTTAGTTTACTTAATACATGGATTTCAATTTTGTTGGTAACCTTTAGGCATTTTGGCTGTCTGCAGAACAACCACTAAAACTGTATTTTTTATGTTCCTATCAATTTTTCAAGATATATGTAAAATGCTAAATTGCTCCTATAATACCCATTTCCTAATGTAAGATTTCACAGCATCATAAGTCTTATAAGTATTATAGGAAAAAATTATATGCTTTTAAAAGCTGCATGTTCTTGCTTTGGTGTTGTTGGATCTTAATTTTTTTTTTCCATACACACAGGCATACACAGAGAAGCAGCAGAATCCAATTTTAACAAGTTTGCTTTCAGCTCATAATAAAAACCAGAATTACAGCAGAAACACTATTGATTTCCTTATACTCCATTGTGTCTTCATCAAGAATGAAGAGATTTATGTAATTACTGCTCCATCTTTTGTTGTTAGAAAGCACTTTTTTGTAAGTCAGCAGATACAAAGGCTGGAATGCTTTTATTGTTGAGATTAAAAGATCATTTTTTTCCTCTTTTCGTTAAACTGTTTTTCTGTGATAGGTTCTTCAGGAGGGCTGACAGTTAAGAAGATACTATACATTGAAACCTCACAGTTTTAATATAATTTTTCTGGCATTTTATCTTGTCACCTTCTTTTCTTATCAAAAAAACAACCAAAATCCACCGAACACCACCTCCCCCAAACAAATTCCTTTCTTTAAATCTCTTTTGTTTCATTGTCCATGGTGGTATCCTCTGCCACTAAGCTGATACCAATGCAGATTTCCTCCAGTGAAGTACTCAGAATCCTTTTATACTTACTGGTAATAATTACAGGATATTGTGTTATAATCTCCTAATGATTTTACATTTTAGATTTCATTCCCCTTTCATCAACAATTTATTTTTCTTATTCATGTATAAACTTGAACATTTAATATCTGAGAGATTTGAAGATTGTGTTCAAGAATTGTGTTTTCGGGAGTGCAAGTGTCTCCTCAGTGTCCATTCCCCTAGTGGGAACTATCTGTACTGTAAAAGACAATGAACCTACTGCCAAGATTTTAAGGAATTGCAATACTGGATTGTGAAGGAAAAGAAATTCCTGGTTATATTCTGGTTATTTGCATCACAATTAATGAGGTAACTGTATGGAAAACTTTGGAGTAGAAAAAAAAATAAAATATTTAGATCATGATTGTGAAATTGGGAGAGACTCACTTTGATTTTTTTTTTCACATTTGTTATCAAAATTTCTAGTATATAACCCTCAAATTTGAGAAGCACATTGTCTTAAATTGTGTCGTTGTCCAGGTAAAAATGTCATCAAGTCTAAGAGAAATGTAGTCTTCTCTGTGATTTTGAGGGCAATTATTATATTCTATAGAAATTTTAAAATATTTCCCTATCTTTATTTTTTTTTAATTCTTGTACTTTTATAGTGTACTGTAACTTGCAAACAAGATGAAGCTATGAAATATTTTAAGTACCATCTGATTTCCAAATAGGAATAAATTTTTATGAGATCACAACCTGGAATAAAGAAAAAGAATTGCTCTAAGTTATAGAGTCATAATTCTTTTGAATTTTAAGATCCTGGATTAACCAGTGAACATTAACACCATTATAATAACCTATAATTAAAAAAATAATAGAGGCAGTTGGGACCTTCCATTATGGTCTCTATTTAAGCAGACAGATATCATTACAGATAATAGTTTTATATTTGCCAGAAATGCAGTCACCCTAACCTATAGGCTGCTACTGTAACCTGTCATGTAACCCATTGCTTTGTGTATTGCACTTGAATATTCATGTTTCTGGCCTTAAAGATTTTAAGCTTCTTGGGGACATAAAGCACAATTTGCAAAGGATGTTTGCTTTGTTCAAGATTGCTTTTAATCTTATTTATCTGATTGCAGGAGGCTTTTCCTTGGGGAAGTGTTTTGTGGATTTTTTTTTTTAAATACAAATTTAGTGTGCCGAGCTGGTTTCTTTTGGGGGAATTTTGACAGAAAGTGTCTTCCTTGGGGGAGGTCAAGAGTCATTGGTATTAAACTAGACAAGCTGGTAGTGCAGTGTTAATGGAAATGGAAAGCAGATGTTTGGTAATTAGGGGAGATGTGAATGACAAGGCTTGAGAGGTACGGTACATGCGCTGGCTGGCACAAAGCAGCTGTTGTTACCGATTTCACTGTCAGAAATGTACACAAGTCAGACCATCCCCTGTGAGTTTGCCACAGCAATGACAATTAGAAAAAATTGTATTTGATTAAAATAAGTAATATATCATACAGAGTAATTTTCGTAACATTTAGGAATGGCCTGGGTTAAAGTCCAGGAAAATGATCTGGATGTAAATGAAGCTTGGTGAATTGACAGTCCTTAAAAGTAGTCGAAGTCAGGATGAGTATTGACAACGGATTCTAAAGCTCTCTAGCTCTCTTTTTATCTGAAAGAAAAGGAAATAATTTGGTCTTCTGAAGAGTACAAAAGAGAATATTGGAAAATTGAAAATTAAAAAATGAATTCATTTTTCTAACAATTCTGTATTTAGCAGAGAATATTCTTATTTTATTAAAATTGTGCTAATTCATTTACTTAACAAGATTTTAATTTTTTATTAATTTCTGTAAAAATATAACTAACTAAAACATGTTTAGCTTTTTATTAACTTACCTTTTGTCTCTCTTTTTGTTGTGAATTGTTTAATAAAAATTCTGTGGAACAAATTTTTCACCTTTTCTTTTTAAAGCCATCAGAAAGCAACTCAGTTGAGGTGGACCAGCATAAACTTTGATAGCCATATAATTATTATGGCTGATCCTACCTAGCTCTTCCCCATCAATCTAAATGGGAATTTTACCTTGTTTGCATTAGTCATCTTCAAAAACTTCTGTGGTAGATGCTGTGCAAATATGAAAATGTCATGTCCTCTCCCTGTTTTCACTGGATTCAGCATATTCATACCAGGATGGAAAGGTTGTCACATCCATCATCAAAAGAGACTGGGCTCATCCCAAGTTTACTACAGTTTTCAGTCTTCCACCAAGTATGGGGTGTTGCAAGCTGCATTACAGTAATAAAAAGGTTAATAATGCCTTCCAGACATTAAGCTATGCCCATTCAGTCCATCAGTACTGACTACCTCAAATAAAGAAAACCCCTCCTTTTTCTTTAGTGTTGAGAGGGAAATTTGAAGCTTCTTTCCTCTTGGTGGTGTTTTCCCCTTATGATAAACCAAGCTATTATTTTCAAAGCAAAATTCTGGTGATCGTTATTTCCAGTGTCCACATATGCCTACAATACTGGTTTATAAAACACTTTGGGGAACACTGGATGAGAAAGATATAGCAACAAAGTGTACATTTTTTTTTATTTCAAGAATTCATTTGAAAACTGTAGAAATATCATGAACCAAAGATAATAGAGGTGATTCCTTGATGCATTGTTTTTAACTTGGCACTTGCATAAGGAAATCTGAATTAGATCTCTTTGTATACTTGCAATTAAACATAATTATGTTTAAGTGTGTCTTATTTCATCTGTCCATTTGTGAACGAAACTTTCCTTCCATCCATAGTAAAGACTATTAAAAGCATTAATTTTCATAAATGGGATTTAAAGATTTTAGAGTATTTTTTATTTACTCAAGAAAAAAATTTCCTCTCTCTGACACATACACGCATGCACCTACATGCACACAAACTTCCCATGTAGCAATGTTACATTTTATTTAAGAAATCTCCTGGGAAATAAAAAAAAAATCAATATAAAGAAACAATCTCTTCTTTGAGGAAAGGCTCATTTGTGAAGCTTGTTATAGCAAAAATTTTAAGTGACATTAAAATACATTCCCTGAGTTGAAAATAATCACTTCTCTTTGGACATGTCAAAGAACATAATGTATTTCAGTCATAGACATTCAAATTCTGATAGAAATTGCAACCTCTACTTTTAAATTACTTAATTCCTTATTTTAGTTTTTCACCTTCTTCTGCTGTATAATTTTATATCATCATGTAGGGGAAAATTCTGCCTTTAGATGTGCCCCCGTAGCTTCCATTAACTTGAATGGTGTTATGTGTCTCAAATCAAAGTCAAATTTTGGCTGATACTATGTAACATTGTTCCTCCTATGTGTTCACCAAAATGAAGTTTTAATTTAAAAATAAAAGTATTTTCATTTCACCTGAGTGAAGTATACATAATTTCAGGCTGGCAGGTCAAAAGCAAAAGCTCAAATGCCTGGTGAGTGGCATAGGACTGGTTTTTGTTCAGTTAATGACAATTTTGCCTGAAAAAGACTTCACTATTGGATGTTATAGGACTGCCTTTAATACAGGTATGCTTTGTTAAGCCAGCTGAGCAATGGAATCAGAGATTACAAGTAGAAGGGATGTTAGATCATCTAATCTTCAGTGTGCCCTATAATCCCTGTTTAAATATATCTACAGATGGTGTTTTAACACCCCTTCTTAGTGGTGGTTTAGCTGCTGGATTGTTCTTACTGCTGACTGGGCTTATTTCCTTTTAATTTTAAGCAGTTTACTTAAAGAATTATTGGTCAATTTGAAATTAATTTTAAATAAGAATGAAATCAAAGCTAGAATGCGGCAAATTGGATCCAAATCCTCCCTCTCTAGTTGTGAGAGTAGAAATTCTGAGATCAGATTTTCATGAAATGTAAATTGCAGGGTAGTGGCACTGCATGTGAAGAAGCTATTGTATGAGGACAGAACTGGAGAAACTGGTTCCATGAAGGCAGCACAGCTGCTGACAGCTGGGTTTGCAAAGACACTGCTTGGAGATGTTCTGTTAGCAGTGTCTGCTGTGGGAGAAAAGACAGGGACTGGATGAGGGGGCTTGGGAAGAGAGGTCCATGACTGATCTTGTCCTGCCTAGAGAGCTGTGGATGCTGCTTACAGGTTTTACTTTAGACTAGATTTTATGACCTGATCTCATGGCCAGCTTGGGTTGGGAAGAGGGCAACTCAGTTCTTTAATTTCCTAGGAAATTTCTCTGTGATCGAGAGTAATTAGTTTTGTGAAGAAGAATGGGACATTTCCTTTTGGCATCAGCATGTAATGTAGTTTTTGGTTATTTAGACTATTTTGGTACCATAAAATGAGCCATGACAAAGGAATGAAAGCTGATAATTCAATACTGCCAGTGGTAGTTCTTAGTAATCTCTGAAATTAGAGAAGTGTTCAGACTAAGTTAGCTTCTGTATATGACATTGCTTCTACATCTGTTTAATACAAAACCAATTGGAACTTACTCAGAAATACAGTCAACATAATTTCTAGAGGAGGGGTAAAACCAAGGGAATTGAAACCTTCTGTTTTTAGATCAGTATTGCTGTTGTGTAACTAAGTGTTCAGCTGGTGCAATATGAGTGTTGAAGTCACTGATTGAAGATCCATTCCTTTGCTCCTTATCCGTATAAGGACCAAGACAGGCTTTGGGTTTTCCTGTGAACACAGGACACATGGATTAGGATCTTAGTGCTGTGGTTTGGAAAGAAGCAAGTGATGAAAAGGATTCACAGTGAGACAGGTGCCAGGACTTTATCCATCGCACATTAAATGAGTCAATGAAAAATACTGAAATTAATCATGGGATGTTTTGTTTGAAGGATTTGGGTGGGAAGTGGTAAGAGGAGGGGGCTAAGTAGAGCATATGGAGTGAGATGTGCCTTACTATTGAGAACTGGACTCTGACCCTGCTTGTAGTTGATGAGTTGGAAAAAGGCCAAAATGAATGTAGTGTATTTTGAGAACAATTGCTCTGGTCAACTATAATAAGTGAGAGATTATTTTCAATACATTATCTGCCTAGCAATGTTCTTTTAATTGTTGCTTTGAATTCATTCTAGCTACTTTTAATGGTGTGTTGGTTCGGTTTTTATTGGAACTAAGCATTCCTACATATCTTGAATTTTGGATTAACGCTTTTATACCTAGTGGGAACCAGAAAAAAAATCCTAATGTATTTAAAATGTGATATGTAGAAAGGAAAACATGAAATGATTCTCAGTTGGCTCCTACTGCCATATAAATAAGGTATAGTTACTTGATTTCTATAAGAATTAAACTCAAATGTTTTAAAATGCATGCAAATTCTTGCAGAATATATATGAAAAAGTCACTATAAGCAGAAGTACTTCTGCTCCCTTGATAAATGGGACTTCTAGACCACACTTTATTGAGTCTCAGATTTTTAATAATTTGAATCCTGCAAGATTTAATTCTGCATAATTCTGGCTGAAATCAGCTTTTGATTGAGTTGTAATGGCTGTGTTATTGTAAATATCTCTTCATGCTAATGTTGTGCTGGAATTCAATAATATTTAGATGAAATTTCTAGCCTCAAGCAGCATGGAAGCTGGATTTAGAAAGCCTGAAACTTTGTGTCAAAAAGTCATTTATTTTTGGGAGCCCATAACATGCACTTTAATAAATGGTCATCCCAAGGTCCAATTTAAATATATACAGTAGAAGAGAGAACAGTTGATACAATGTATTTTTTTTACACCCTTGAGCTGCTGGACTGAATAGTATTGATTGAACAAGGTTTTTTAACCTTAAATGATTTTGTACTGTAATCATCTGCAGTGAGGGTAGAGTTGGTGACACCAGATGAGCAGGAATAAATCATGCTATCAGAACAGGCAGCCCACAGCCTGCTGTGCTGTGCTCTGATGTTATAGCAAAAATAACCTGTCTCCCAAAACCCTTTATTCCAGCTGTGGCTTTTTGGTCATGTAATTTTGCTTCTCAGGCTGGAAAATACTCCATACATGCAGGGTAAATATTTTTTTAGTGCTTATATAGTTTGTATTATTATGTTTTCTTTCTGTGTAATGGTGGAAAACCTTAGCACTAGCAAGGGAGGGCTAGAAATTAGATTAAAAGAACAAGTTCAAAAAGTCTAATCAAAATCTCTGAATATTTTAAGAAGTATTTATGAGGGGGACAAGAAAGAAGTCTGCAAATTGGTTGAAAAAGAAAAAATACAGAATAGAGATATAACATGAAATTCTACAAAATCCGGATATTTTAGTCTATGCACACATATATTCATTCTCACACTTATCTGCTTTGGAGTTTTGTGTCCCATTATGAACTCTGGGGCTCCAGAGGGGCCTGGTTCCCTGATTAATAGACAATGGTCCCACTTTCTGTAAACTGAGCCTAAGAAATAAAGTTTTCCTACCACTGTCCTAAGTTTTGAGAACAATAAACACATGCTGTGTATCCATGAACACTGAGAAATCTCACCATTAGTATACATACAAAGAATAATAGCAATCAGATACGTAGGGGCAAAATATCCTTACCAGGTGGAATCCTGGTCAGCTGACTACAGCGAGGCTCCCGCTGATTTTTCTAGAGTCAGTCTCTTTTGTCCCCTAAGTTCTTATTCTTAGTGTTTAAAGAATAAAGTAATCTGATTTAAATGGCTGAGTTTTTAGATTTTTGCAAAAGAAAATACAGATTTCCTGACACATTTTTGTTGAGGTTTGCAGTCCATCACTTCTATTGGGACTACATATTTTTGTCATCAATCGTTTCAGGATATTTCTTGAATATGTCTCAGTGCACTCTTTTCCAAGTAGGATTTTTTTGGTTTTAACAAACTCTCAGTTGTGTTGGTTAGTTCAGATTTTAGTCTCCGCAGTCAAATACCATGTATGTATGTATGTCACTACCTACCTTGTCACTCATCAGAGAAGTTCATATCTACTATTAAAAAAATAAGCAGTTCTCTAAACAAATCCTCAAGTTCAGATACAAAACCTGACTCAGCAGCAATATTCAAATCATCAAACGTGGGCAAAACCTGGACATTTGTGGACATACTTACCCTGAAATCACTTCTCTGACATATCCACTCAGCTTGAAGCTGGCTGCTTTGGCTGCTGCTGCTCTATAGCTGCAGCAGTGTGCAACTTGGCATGGTCTCTTCAAATCTGCCTTGCAGACCTCCAGGCTATTAGCAGCACTGAGGCTTGGCTAGGTAAGCCAGATCCATCTGAAAGACTGTCAGAACAAGGACTGCAGTCCAGAGCTGTGCTTCAAATAGCAACTAGCTTTAGTCCAGGATTTTTACTGGATCAGAGATGTCTTCCATGTACAGTTATTTAAAGGGATTATAAACTTAGAAACTATTGAATCAGTTGATGCTCTTGCCCTAACATTTTGATTGATTTGATTGAAAAGCATATGAAGAGATGAAAGGCAAATTTATCTTCCTTGTAAAGTGGACAAATATCTCAGATTAAAACTGCAGTTAATATTGCAAGGCAACAGGAGGGAGTCTGCTTCTGCTGTGGAGCTTAACAGCAGAGATGAAAAGTCACTTCTATTTATGTAGTCATCCTAGTATGGAAAAAAAACAACCCTTTTGAACTTCTGTAGATAATGCTAATTTAGGAAGATTATCCTTTCCCTGTTTTACATGGATTCCCCTTCTCCCCTGAAAACCTGAGGTGAAACTTAACTGTTAGCTTTGGTTGTTTGCTGGGGGTTTTCTGAGCCAGCTAGTATCTAATTTCCTTCTTTTTGTCTGCAAGCAAAAGGTGAGACTCTTTACAAGACTTATCCTGGTTCTTACTCCCTGTATCTGTTAGTCAGCCCTTGCTGATTATTTTTGCTGTATCAAGCTATAGTACATTAAAAGTGCTCTCCTCTCAAATGAAATGTCTTACAATTTAAATCTCACTAGGAGTGTCAGCATTGCCATGGGACATCTCCATCTTCCCAAAGCAAACAAAATTGACACAGTTGATTTGGTGTATAAATGTCTGCAGCTTTATTAAATATGCATTAAAGTGCAACAGTCATAAATTACATGCACTCAGCTCACTCAGAACATAATGTGTACAGCTAAATAACTTTCTGACTCTACAACCTAAGCAATAAGACCAACCTAAAGACAGACGGGATGCTGAAAGTCAGTTCCCTAAAGTGTCTGCCATTGGAGTATCATTTTATCATGCTGTTAAGCATCTCACCTCTCTTGTGTGGTGTATATATGAGTAGAGGAGGGAGGGGAAGGGGGAAGTGAGATTTCTGTATTGCTTTTACTTTAAATTATCCATTTCATTTGCTTATATGCACCTTCCTTGACACAGAATAACGAGCAGTTTGCTTCTTTGATATTTCTGTTTGTTTCAGAGAAAGAAAATCTTCTCAAATAAAGAAATATTTCCTGATTCTAATAATACTAATTTATATCTTGAAATATTTCCTGATTCTAATAATACTAATTTATATCTTATATGGCAATTTTATCATATGATGTTAATATCTTTCAAAAGCTGGACACATATAGGAGTCACTCCATTCCTTTAAAAATGGCCCATTTGCCTGTGGTATAACACAATGCAAATTCTACACACTTCTCCACTGGAGTGTATTCTAGGAAAGAATGACTTCTCAGCATGAAACAAAAGGACACTGTTTTAGAGAAGACAGAATGTAATTGCATTCCTGAATACATGCCTATTATACAGTGAAGTGTCATGACTTGTTGATGTCTGCATGTACTGGAGTACTTTTCCAAATTTGATCTGAAACTTGAATTTAATGGTCTTTCTGCCTCCCAATATCATGATTTTTCAAGGAGGATGCAAATTGTACTGATAACATTAATGATTACACTTTGTAGTTCCGATGTTTTTCTGAACTTCTTTCTTCTGATAACTGACCCCCATCAATCCAGATCACTTTCTGATAGTGCTCAATATTATACAAGCATCACTTGGCCTTGGAGAGAACTATACATTGCAGCCTTTCCATTATCCCTCAATTCAGGTTTTTGGTAGTTTGCTGCTTGTCTTTTGTTTGTTTGTTTGTTTTCTTGATTTTGTCTGGTTTGATTTGATTTTTCTTAAAACACTGCATTGAGCAGAAAGAAGATTTAGTTGTCTTTTTCTGCTTCTTCTGACTGAAGTCCTCTCAAATGTCCTTAGGATCAGTGCCATTAAAAAAAATATATTCTTTTGCAAAAGATGCTAGAACATTTATAAGGAAATATCTTGTATTATGAAAAGCATGATAGCAAGACATTAACTTTCTGATAATATCTTTAATTCGTGTTTATTTTATTTCTCATTGATTTATTGCCATAAGTCTTTTGGCTCTCTCCCAAACATCTCCTGGCAACAGAGTCTACCAAATTAATTTTGTCCAAGAAAAGATCTACTGTGGTAAGTTAAAGTCTGTCTTCATCATCTGCTTAATGATCTCTTGTGTGCTGTTCTATACTTGCTTTATTTTCCTTCGCTTGATAAATACAAAATCAAAATCTTGGGGTACATGTTATAGCTATGACCTATAGCTGCCTTTTGAGAGCACCTTTAATCTTCCATGAGCTGTCATGTTGGAAAGGGTCTTTCCTGAAGAATTTTTGTTCTTTATCCTCTATAGATTAGTTTATTTCTTGTCTATTTCTGTTTCACAGCTAATCCTTGTTTAACATTTACAATTTCCTGATAAACATTGCATTATATAGAGTAATTTGTTTCTTGTGGCTATACTAGCTGAATTTAGATAACTACTGGGTTCTGAAGTGAGTTGATCCTGCAGCTCTAAAGATATTTCCTCAGTAGTTTACTTTTGACTTCTTAACATTTAAAACTTTGTAACTTTTTTTCTTTCTAATTGCAAATAAATAGAAGTGATCCCCATTTAAACATTAAGAAATAAATTTTAGCCTTCTTTCTTGTTCTTCTGACCACTTCTAAAATGAAGGAAACACATTTCATAGTGCATATTTCACATCTTCTGCTGAAAATACAGATAGTCAAGAGTTTATTTTAAGGTCTGGTTGATTGTTAAATGGATAATACTACTTAAAATTACGTCCTTACCAGTTGCTCAGTGACAATAACTATACTGACGTAAAATTTTTTAATAACTTCAGCAATGAGATGCCATTTTAGCCACGTAGGCATTATTCTTTACATGATATACCAGGTTACCATCTCTGTTTCTGTATGTCCACATGGAGGGAAGCAGAGTTTTCTCTTCATGATGCATAACTGATAACAAGTAACTTTCTGGAATTTTTCATTGCTCCACTAACACAGATGCTCTCTGCGTAGTGGCTGCAAATTGAAGGAAATATTCCAAAGACAAGAAAAATAGTCTCTCTGGCTTCTGACTATTTTCAAATTCTTTTATTGCCAGCAATGTGCTTTGCAACGTTTCAGCTCACAAAAGTCTATCTGTAACTATGTGAAGAAGGCATGCAGAAGGGTATTCTCTAAGAGATGACCCAAGAGACAATTTGCAACCATGATAATTAAAACTAATCCTGAAACCTGTATCACTGAACTCTTCACCAAAAACATGCTCTTATGAAGAGTTTGCATTGGTAGAAAAACAAAACTGCTGTCTAAGAAACAGATTTTTTTCTGAAAAAAAGAGTGGCTTAGGAATGTTTATAAGATGTTTTCAGACCAAATCTTTTCAGACCTTGCCTTTTGCCAGAGGCCTAGCAGTGATGCACTAAATATTAAAAAAAAAAAAAATTAAAAATTTGCGACAGACCCTCCAAAATTAGATTTCTTAGCACAATAGCCTTTGCTCTTCATATGGGAGCCATTGCAGTCAGTGGTGATGTGACATCAGAAGGTCTGAGAAGACAATACCATCCTTTAGGAGCAGTAAGGCTGACAGTCACCTTTTTATGCTTGTTTACAGTGTGTGCTATGTGGTGGGAAGAGGAACATTATTTGACTAGAAGTTTTATCTCCTGTAGGTACCACTGACCTGATCTTTCTCCTTGAAAAGTTTTTGCCAGATGACCTCTGCTGAGTTCTGTAGCATTCTGACCAATGAATCCCTGTTGTCCAAAAATCTGAGAGAGAGGAGAGAGGGCATTCTTTGTATGCAAGAATGTATAGCTGATGTTGTATCAAACAGTTGAAAATAAAGCACAGTTGCTACACAACTCTTGGTGATTATCTCCTGGAAATACATACAATTTTTTCCCCTTTTTAACTCTTGTAACAATAGCATTACAACCTACATGATATTTTCCAGAAAAGCTGTGTGCCCAGACATGGCAGAGTTGAATTATTGTCCTGATCTTTAAAGAGCTAATAAACTAGTTTCGTGTATGATGTAGGAGAAAATGAATTCAGGAGGGAGAAATACATACAGCTACATTCAGCTACTTACTTAGATAAGTCTGAATATGATTTTGCACCCAGAAAAAAAGGAAACTATCTTGCTCCTACTATTGTAAGATGCTAGCCAACTACCTACAATGAAAAAGAAAAGTATAAAAATTTTTAATTGCTTATTTCAATTTTGTAATTTTGCTGTGCATGAAGGAGGCCCTGTGGAACATAGCTGCATATATAATACCATTTTTAGCATGGTTGTTGACATGGAAGTGAGCAAATTAAATTGGTGAAATTTGCAGAGTGACAGATTACTGATGAAATATGCTTCAGATGGAAAAATAAGCAGGTGTAAAAAGTTAAGTGAAGGATCCATTTCAATGGCCAAAGGTAGTTTTGTGCACTGAGGAACAAAGAAGTGCAGGACAAAGTTGTGTGAGAAACAACTTCGGCAACGATTTATTTGGGAATATTCCTATGTGGTTTATTCTTAGTGGAGTGCCATGGTTCAACATGCCAGTGGTACCTTCAGGGGCCAATATAGAAAGTTTTTTTAAAATAAGGGAATACATTCATTTTATATTCAATATAGAAGAAATAGCTCCTGAAATAATGGGTTCACTCCAGATATTCATGATTAGAAAGAATACTAATATATGGAGAACTTGAGATAAAAACCACTATAGGATTGGTTAACCTAATGAAAGACACCTGCAGAAAGTAGTACTGAAATATTTGAAGAATTTCATTTTGGTTTAGATACCTGTTTGGGGGATATGGAAGGAATTTTGATCTATTTGGTATAACTAGAAAAAAACCCTATAATTGTTAATAGCTGAACCTGGACAGAAGATGACAAGGAATTGCATACTCTTCAGCAGCAAAAGTCTTCAATCACAAAATAATTTTCATTATGGAAGACAATAAACCAAGGAGGAATATTTTTGTCTAAAATTTATCTGTGAATCCAGATCATCAGCAATGTAGCCAAAGTAGAATTGAATATCAAAATTGCATTACTATTAAAAAAAATTAAATTGGAAAAATTCTGAAACAAAGGTGGTAACGAGAACTGATATCATAACGTAGCCTTTGAAGGTGATTATTTTCTTTTCTTGAAAATATTAAACTACTGCCTACAACACCAAAGCAAGTCACATAGCATTAGTGAAATAGTGAAACCTATGTTAATGAACACAGTGTAGTTTCTGTTATTGTAGGCTTTCCCCTGATTTATCAAACCAGTAAAATTTATGCTTATCTTCTGTGTTTAATGTTCGTTATATTGGCACAGAAAACCTGGATAATAAAATGAGCAAAAATGTATAGTGAATAATAATTCTAATTATTTAAAGGGGCACAGATATGATGAGCAAGAAAATTCTTAGATTTGTTCTGTATCTGGGACAAGGTTCCTGGATTTTAACTAGAGAACTAGCTGTTCCTTGAAACCACTTACACCTATCTTCCACAGTTGCAGCGCCTAAACATCTTCAAACTAATTTCCTGAATCCTGCTGAATTTCCTGAATGTCTTGCAATTATTCATTCCTTGAGTTCCTTGATGAATTAATGCAAGATGCTTAAAAAAGCCTAACAGATTTTGGAAGGTTTTCTTTTCTGTTGTGTCATTTTAAACTAAGGATTAATTTTGCCAAAATACATTCTTGGGTTTGAATCCTTTCTCAGCTTGGTTCTCTAATTTAGTCCTTCTAATTAGTCCTTCTAATTTAGTTCATTCACTAACTTCCATATTTTCTGCTTAACAGAGATGACTACAAGGTGGATTTTTTTGATTAAAGGCAGTTGGACATTTTTCTGTGCTATTTTGGGGGAAAAGAGTCTCTACAAATAAGATTTCCCATACAAAGGAATGCTGCCCACTTTTCATTAAGGGTTCCATGTTTGTATTCTTTAAAAACATAGTTTAATGTTTGTGTGTTATCATAGGAAATGTGTAATCTGTAGCATCTTGTTTCCACAAAACCCCTGTGGAGACAATAATAAGATATAAAGTTGCAATTACATGTATTATATGGGATCGATTAGACTAGCTGGGAACACATACCTGCATTTAAAACAGCTCAACCTCATTTTGAGTGCCCTTGATAATAAAATTTCTATCTTTAGCATATATCATCAGCTGATTTCAGTGTAGTCTATCATTTAGGGTTTCATGTTCAAATGTGTACTAAGAAAATGAGTTTTAAAATAATGAAATCCCTGTAGCACGGGGTATTGTGAATACTTCTGAAGTTCATGTCAAGGGCATCCTCAGATGATATCACAAGTCAAGACCATGAACTATCTGTCAAGAAAGTCAACTTCCTCACCAACAGATGAAACAAGCTGCTCCTGCACTCTGCCTTTATAATACTTTCCTCTTTGTTTGCCCCTTGTAATGTGTTTTAGCCCTGCTCAGATTTTTCTGGATTTGTGTCTTTCAGGTAAATCTTTTTTAGAAAATCTGAAAACAATAAAGATGCTCCTTGCAGTGGAACTGCCCAGAAAATCACCATTCAGTTTCAGCCAGAAAATAGAATTATATTTCTGTATTAGAGAAAGAGATATATTCCCTAGCGTTTTGCTACTCTGAGTAATATGGGAGAAAACATTCCAAATAGTTGTTATTGGAAATAAGAACAAGAGAAATGTAGAAATATTTGTAGTACTGATTCTCTGAGAAACTTGATGGAAAAAACCAAACATAGGACCTGATGCTCTGGATCAGAGATGTGAATATTTTCTCCCAGGTCAGTTGCTTATGTATTAAGTACAAGGGAATTAAACTTTGGTGTGTGTTTTGGGGAACATAATTTTTGTCAGCATAACTTTAAAGGACTAAAATAACTCTGTGGATATTTTTTGTCATATACACTAGAGACTGGACTGGATCATAATCTAATTCAAAATATCAGTGGACAAGTAAAGAATAAAACCAATAATATCATAAACAACAAAATAGTAAAACATATGGACAGAGACATGAGCATCTTAAATTTTTCTCTTAACCTAATTTCCACAATTATTTTTTCTTATGTCTCAAGTTTTTTTCTTTTTTCTTTAAATGATAATAGATAGACAAGCTATCAAATAAATCTGGTAGCAAATATTTTTATGATGCTATTTAGTGCTTTTTGAACATATGCATCACATATGATTTCTTTGTGAGCGAGAATGGGAGATGTTTCTGAGGGAAATTTCAGTCATGTTTATGGAATGAGTGGAATGTAAGTCAAAAACCTGTGGTTGCAGACTAGTAAAAAATTCAGCCAGAACTGGCCCAGGTTTCAGATGAAGCACTAGACTAACTGTCTAACTGTACCTTTTAAAAGCTGAAAAGAGATAATATGAGTTGTTTTGTATGTAGCGGCTGCAAACAGTGTTCCTGCGTATTTTTATTTCATATTGAGCCTGGAATGACCACAGAACATTGCAATAAATTGTAACTTCTGCACATAATTTAGTTTGGGTGGTTTTTTTGGTTTTTTTTTTTTTTTTTTTTTTTTTTTTTTTTTT